>JANCRA010000019.1:2945000-2967500 GCA_024362935.1 Setophaga petechia | reverse complement strand
ATAAGTTACTAATAAGAACAGCAGTATTTACTGTTGCCTGCATTTGTGTGATTCACAGCTGAACACTTCTCTTGTGTATTCAGTGACAAATGGCAATCACTTTATCATTTATCTTATGACAAATAGCAGATTCAGCCACAAACTGCTGGCCGTAGCAAACTTACAGGATGAAGTTCTTTATTGTTTATGGTTTGTGGGTTGATGTATTCATGCCTTGTTTATTTGTGAAATGAACAAAAATCAGTAAGCAGACATGAACAAAAAATTTGGCCACACAATCAATTGTACTCCCTACCCATTCCCATTTTCCAAGGACCTTGCAAGGAAATTCGCTGAACTAAGTCTAAGCTGTAAGCTGCCTTTAGAAAAAAAAAAAAAAAGTCATTAAAGGATGCACCAAATTGTGACATTATGCCCTTAAGCCAAAATAACACTGAATGGAGTTCCTACCTCACATTAACCTCCTGAATAAAGGTCTCAGTTTCAGAGATGGATGTTGTCGTGGGCAAGTGATGTCAGACAATGCTAGAAGAAAATTTTCATGCTTTGATGGCAGTCAGGCTGAGCAATATTTTTGTTTTTACAGGTTTCTGTATTTAAAGGCAAGTAATCAGTGACATGTTTTATAAATTGGCATGGTGTTTTACTAAACGCATTTTTAGGTTACTTTTACTGTGGTTATTATTCACTTATTTACATAGATTGGTATGTATCAGGTTGTCATTAGGGAGCAAGGTCTTTTCTTATCCTCCTTTTCAAATTTCTACTTAAAAAGACTTCTGTTCTGTATGGTGTCATTGTAGAAGTGTCCACACCATTGTATAGTGACATGAAGCTGTGCCAGGGGAAGTTTAGTCAGATATTACGGAAAGGTTCTTCACCCAGAGGGTGATTGGGCATTGGAATAGGAAAGTGGTCATGGCACCAAAGCTGACAGACTTCCAGATATGTTTTGGACAATGTTCTCAGGCACAAGGTGTGATTTCTGGGGATGTCCTGTGCAGGGCCAGGAGTTGGACTTGATGATCCTTGTGGGTCCCTTCCAGCCCAGGACATTCTGTGATTCCATGATACTTGGAAGCCATATAAAAATAGGCAGTATGTGTATATAAAGTCTAGGATGTCTAGAATTTTGTGTAGCTGGAACTAAATTCACAGTTTAGACTGTAGGTGAAAGAACCCTTTTCCTGGACTTTGCTGTGGACCAAATATGACTGTCTTAGTTGTAATGAGTTGTAAAAGGAACCAGTTTCTCAGATAAATGAGACTTCACCCAAACAGGGCTGTAAAAGTATAAAATCTGTTCTGCAGTGAATTAAAAGTTTGGTTACTGTACATGAAACACTGGTATGATGGGCTCTTACTCTTCTGCTCTATGTGAAATTCAAGTCGCTTCATTCTGAATGAAAGTACCTGCTTTAAATTTTGGTCTACTTTCTGACAAAAGAAAACCCTAAATCTGGTAGAATCAACCTTGCTGTAAGGAATCTTAGGGTTGCACAGTAAAATCATAGCTGCTCCTGTGTTATTGCCAAGCCTAGTTCTGAAGAATTATTTGGTGAAGGAGGTGGGATCTGGACTCAAGTGTTGTTACAGGTTTTCACACTTCTGACTGTCTAAATTCATTCTAAATTCTCTAAATTCATGTTCTGCAATCAACCATCTCAATGTAGTTCCACAACTGAGAAAAGCACAGATCTATGGTATCTCAATTCCTGTTATCCCCATATAAACTTCAGCTTGCAGAACCAAAATTTTTCATTGGAAAGTTCTTTTAGCTCTGGAATTGAAATTTGTAGCAGTCCATATACAAAAGCCTGAATCATTAAATTAGTTCAGTCAGCAGGGCTTCAAACATTGGAAGGTCATCACAGCAATCTAAATCCTACATGTATGTTTTTCCTGCCAAACTGCAAAACTGCATGCCGCCTCTGTATCAAGAACCAGAGTCTTTTAGTGCTTAAGTGAGGATTCAGTTTTGTTTTTTTTTTTGTCAAAATACATTGAGTTCCTGAACAGGCAAATTATTTTTCATCTATGTTTGTAGTTCATTGGCTCATTGGTATATGAAGTGTGTGGTGTATATACTACAGTAAGGAGTTGCAAAACTTTTAAAATACCTCATCAGCCTAAACTATTTCCTTATTTTATTTTAGTAGCTTCATGTATATACAAAAGGGAAAAAATCAGATCAAAAAAAGGAATGATACATATGTAGCCTGCTTTTTCAGCATTTTGTGGAGACTATAAATAAAAATAACAATCAAATTGCCAACTTGTGATAATTACCTTTCAGCAAAGTGTCTTCTTTGATATTAAATACATTATCCTGATTAGCAGAGATCTAGGAAAATAAGAGACACATTGGTTTTACTAGTTTGGCCTGGAGCTTCTTTTTGCTCACTTTCCTCAATATTAAGACAACAATTTTGTAACAATTGTCACTTGCACTTGTGTTAATCAATAATGATTTATTGAAAGTGGTTAGACCACTTGTCTTTAAAAAAAAGAAAAAAATTCTTTAAAAAGCATCATCTTCAGAAAAAGGGCATAACATCCTGTCTTCTCTCAATTGAGGAAGTAAAGATGTGAAACATCTGACCTTTTGTTGCAAAATTTTAGTTCTAGAGCTTTATGTAATTGCTTAGAACTTTGTATTTTAAAAAGCTTGTTTAAATGATTATTTAATTGATTTGCAGGGGAATTTGTTGTTACCAGCACACAGCACTGTATGCCTGGTAAATTGCACAGAGTGCATCAATAACTTGAACCACTAAAAATTCTTTAGTGTATGAATTACATATACCCCATAGTCAACAGCAAGAGAACTACAGAAAGGTAATAGCTGTGGCTCACATCCTAGAGCCAAAAATAGTATTAAAAAAAAAAACCCATCAACAACAACAAATAAAACAAAATAAAAGCAAAAATAAAAAACCCCAAACCAAACAACAAAACCACCACCACCAGCACCAAAAGCAAAAAAAAGAAAAAAAGACAAAAATATCCCCACAAAAAGCCCCCTGAACCTGCCATCATATGGTGAAGCAATTTTAGTTGCAATCATTTTAAACTATCTGGTTAAAGAATTAGGGATTTGAAGTCTTAACTTCAATGTCTCAGCTGGCAATTCATTGATGATCAAATGGGTCACAATGATTCTGTAGAAGATGATTTTGATGGGAGCAGCATCATATGGTAGTATAGACAGTTGGCTGAGGCAAAAAACCAAAAAAATTGGTAAGCAATTCAGCTAACAACCCAAAAACTGTGGTACTAGGACTTGTGACAGTGAAATCACACACACACACATCATCAATTTGGGATGTTATGAGTCTTGTAGCAACTGTATTGAATTATCCCTTCAAAGAGAAGTTACTGAAGAATATATAGCATCACTAGACAAAGAACTATGATTTAAGTAATTCCTTAATTAAATATAATCACTAAAATATGAAATTTTCAGATTCATCTAAAGAAATGCATCTTTGATTAAACATGAGACTGTACTGTTAAAGAATTTCAAATGGATGTGCACTTAAATTATATGTTACAAGACTCATAGTGTGTATTAACTCTTACTAGACTCATAATTAACTTTAAAAAAACAGAATTTTTGAGCAAAGATGCCCTTCATTAGGTCACCATTCAGAAGCTGTGCTGAATCTAAAAGTGAAAATTTTAGGTCACCATTCAGAAGCTGTGCTGAATCTAAAAGTGAAAATTTGTAGCTAGGCAACAGCAGTTGTGGTCAGTGCATGCCTAAGGTCACAACTGAAGACTTAGTTTATCAGATAGTCTGAAAGAGACATGAAGCTCTGATTTTATGTTAATAAATTAGTCTCACTAGTTTAAGACCTGAAGTTTGTTGAACATAACCCCCAAATTTAGTATATTCAATAAAATAAGAATTCTGAAATTGTCTTTATTGAGTAGGAAATACAGAAATATCTCCTACTGCCCCCTGCCATTACTTACAGTGAAATGGGGTTAAACATGGAACTAAATGTCCCATCATACCACCTCAATTTTCTACTGGAGAAGAGAGAAGCTGGCTCAGAACCTGTTCTAAAGTCCAGCTCAAAAATGGGATCTTGCTAGCCTTCTAGGAAGAGTGCTATGTCTACAAGACACAGATCAGAGGTATTTAAAGTGTTGACAAGTGAGACTAAAGCCTGCCCCAGCAGAATTGTTTCCCTCTTGCTAATGAAGGAGCAACGGTTTTGATAAGACAAGGCAGACATTTTATGCTCTTTCTATCAATTTTGAACACAAAATAATGTTAATGTTGATTGTACTTGCAAAGAGTAACAGGATTTTAAGGACCATAATTATTAAGAGGTTGCTTGATTAAGTCATACTCTGGAAATTAGGGTATACCTGTTTCTACAATGCAAATGAACCCCATAGGAATGCAAGAAGCTGTTTCAATGCAGTAAATGGCATATACCAGTATATTTGGATTTGGTACAAACCGAATTATACTGGCAGACATGAAGAAAAGAACATAATTCTACAGTTTTATTTCTCGATACTCCTGTCCATCTTTAAAGAAGGAGGGAAAAGTCAGTATATTCTGTTACTATTCATTCTTGAGAAACAATAATTTCTATAGGTGAATTATTTTTTTCTGTCATGTTTTCTAGTACTGTGTTGGTAGTTAGATCATAACAAGTTTGTCAGTTGAGACTTGTGTTTGTGACATATGGAATGCAAAACTGTCTAGTCATCCACCACTATTCTGTACTCCCACAGTCTTTAAGCATTTTCATTCAACCAAATTTTTCTATTATCAAAAATCATTTAACTGCATGATTTACTCGGGTTGATTTCAGTAGCTAAATTTCCCAGGAAAATGTGTCCCTAAGAGGAATGAGTGGTTAAATTAGCTGAAATAGCACTTTTGAGAAACAGAACAGGTGTGATTTGAATACACATTTTACTTAGATGTTAATAGCTGCTCAGACCTATGCTTTGTTAATAGAAATAGAAATAATTATTTTAATCTTATTGCAATTAGTTCAATTTCCCTTTGGCTCTTTAGCTAGAACACACCACCCCTCTTTATAAAGGTATATTGATCTTTTTTCTGAGCAATGGTGGTCAAAAGATGCCATTACTGTTTGATGATGTCAGAGATCAAAAGAGTTGCAAACCAGTTGCATGTTAGCAAGCACAGGGATGATCCAGTTCTGGTAAATAATGTTTTAATTGGCACACCAGTCTTCAGTAGGCGTTGGTACAGACCAGTCAAATAGGAATTTAAAAGAATTTTCCAGTTTTGAAGTGCAGTTTTTTTTACAAGGAACTTGATATGAAAGCAGACTAAATACAGATAGTAGAAAAAACAAGCAAACGGTACAAAGAAAGAAAGGATATTTTAAAGAAAAGAAAAAATCCTTTTTTGCCTAAAATCACAACAGAATCTAAAAATTAGTGGCTCAAGACAGTTTGTGCAATAGACAAAAATGACAATTTTTCTCAGGGGCCATAATCCAACGCAGTTACAATAACCCAGTTTTTTAAAAGGACCTGCATTTGCAAATTTTCAATGTAAGAGTGTATTACATAAAGGTCAAAACTGGTAGTTCCTTCTCTTAGAATACCATGCTCATAAAAACATAAATATTTTCTCCATCAGGTTGATGTAGGTTTTGATAAAGGCTTTGAGTATAAGTTCAAATGGTCAGATCATACAGCAAGACTTAGGAGATCTGGAAGAATTGGCTTCTGTTCTTGTAGATCAGCAGATCAAGCCAGAAGATTGGCTAGAAATCTTTTCATCTTCTTCCACTAAAACCTGAAAATGCCTATACACTTCGCAAAGAAAAAAATTTTAAACATCCAAATTAGTTCAAAATTCAAGTTTAACCAATATGTACAAAACGCTTTTTCTTAATAAGCATTTTTTTTTTAATTTCTTTATAACTTGATCTGCAGTAAGCATCACAATGGTAAAGAAAGTCATCTACAGACTACTTAGGACAGGACCATGATACCTATTTCATTGTTTACCTTTATTTTTTCAGAACATCTTTTGGCTATTGTAGAATAGAATGGTTGTATATCCCCTCTCAAAAATCTATGTAACCTTGTCTTCTTCTGCAGAAATTTGTCTTTAAGTATTTTAAATTTTCTTTCCCCCCATTTCTTTAATATGTTGTATTTTGCGCTTATCTAGACCTAAATTTCCTTTATCCTACAGAGATAGTTTAAGGAACAATGAGTTCCCAAAATGAAGCTGAAGGGTTTTCCTCTGTTGCCAAGATCACCATTTGCAGTTACCCTTATGCAGAAACATGTACTGTTATTCAGTTCCCTTCTTATCATTCCTAAAAGCTTTTCACACTTCAGTTTCCACAAATGCAATTGTTTTTGGTGCAATCAGGTTCAGAAAATCACTCTTACATAGTGATTTTCTTCTGCACTGGACAAGGTGGTACCTATCTTTTAAAAACATGCTGGATTGGAAAATCTGTTACAAATAGGTGGAATTGTTATATACTGAATTTTTAAGGCATTATTTTAAAATTTCAGGGATTCTTCACAAAATCCCAGCACATGTTCAGCACATGTACTCAATATATTTTTTGTGCTTATTAAGCTACATATTTCAAATGCAGTAGGTGATTTAAACTTTTGCCTGTAAGAGATTTAATCTATTTAAATTATAAACTTGTAGAGTACCAACAACCTTAGAAACCTATATTTGCATTCAAAATTTTCAAGAGTAGAACACCAAAAACCTGAATAAGAAAAACTTTAACATTAATTTAACTTATATAGGAAATCTAAATATCACAGAATATTTTCAGGCATCTAAAAACTTTGCCATTCAACTTGGAAGAATTTAAGGTATTTATAAATATAAAATGAAGCAGGTGCAGAAAAAAAGAAATTTAAAATCAGCATTCATTTGAGGTGGATATTTTAGTGCACAAGTTCTAATTAATTTAAATTTCTAATTTAAAAAAATGTTGAGTCAAAAATTTGACATGTTATGTTTCTTTTTTTTGTGATACTGAACATAAACTTGAATTTTTTCTTCTGTAACATAATCCTTGGAAGCACTGTCATATGCTCTCAGGAAATTTGTAGACTAACCCACATCTACTTAAGTGTTCCTTAACAACTTAAATTTAATAAGCTGCATCTGTATTGAATGATAGCAAAATGGTTTTACTCTGACCTAACGAATGGTATTGTACTTTTGACATTTTGGATACTTCAAATCCAGTTAGTGTTCTTTATGTTTTATTTTTATATTTTTATGTTCCTTATATAGTACTTCTGAAAACAGTTAAATTTGCCACTTGAGAAAAACAAATACCTTCCCTTAACAATTTAATCACATATATGTTTAGTATCAGATCTGGGCTGAATATTTTAATATCACAATAGTCCATAGAAAATTTATTAATGGAACAGATATTATCATTTGAATATCTATAAAATATGTGCATTTCCAGGTCAGTTAGAGTTTAGAATCTACCTATATGATTTGTATGGTCAAATAAACCTCCTTAGTTTTAACACTGAAAAGTACTTCCTGCTAGTGTTTTAAATCCACACCACTGTGATTTTTTTCTCATTTTGAATGTCAGAGTATATGTTCACATCCTGTGTTGTGGCCTATTTGCTCTAAAACCTCGTCTAATCCAAGACTGTTGAGAGTTATGAGAAGTAGAAAATGATGTTACTGCATCATGGCCATTCCCAGATGAAAATAAGAATGCTGCCTGTAGGAATGCTATCCTTGTTCACCCTGAGGAGGTTGAGGGGAGATGTCACAGCCATCTGCAGCTTCATCACAAGGGCAAGCAGAGATAAAGGCTTTGAACCTTTGGTAAAGGCTCTGACCTCTTCTCTGGGGTGACCTGTGACTGAACTCAAGGGAATGGCCTGAAGTTGTGTCAAGGAAGGTTTAGGTTGGATTTTAGAAAAAAAGTTCTTCACCTGGAGGGTGTTTGGGCACTGGAACAGGCTCCCCAGGGAAATGGTCACAGCACCAAGCCTGACAGAGCTCAATAAGTGTTTGGACAAAGCTCTCAGGCACATGGTGTGATCCTTGGGATGTCCTTCTCACAGTCAGGAGTACAACTTGATGATCTTTGGGGTCCCTTCCTACTCAGGATATTCTGTGATTCAACACAAAATTAATGCTATTTTTGACCCTTTAACTCAAATAACTTTTTTAGAGGCTTTATTTTATTTTTCATATTATTTTATTAGGTGTCATGTTGTATAGCTGGACACCTGAAATCTAGAGCTCATGTTTATGGCAATGTTGTTGATTGGCTATAAATCACAGATAACTGTTACCTAATTAATACAATAATATTTTCTTAGATAGATCTAAAATTCTGCATTCTGCATTTTGAATGCAGAATTTTAAATCTTTTGGGAAGAAAATGAAAGGACTTAGCTTTTCTGGCTTATTCCGAATTTATTTAAAAGGAATATTTGAAATTTTCAAATAATGATGTAAGATAGAGAGTTGTAACTAACTCCTGTGATGTAAATCCAACTCTTTATTGTACCACTCTTCTGTAATTGTTCTGCTCTTAATTTATTTTGTGCCCAAAAATCTCCTACAGATGGTCGAAGAGGAGCAGACTCCTGGTCAAATTTGCAAGGCCAGTACAATGTGTGTGGAGTGATGAGATTTTATGTGGTAGTGCCACTACTGTGCTATCCTTATTCTTGATCACTGATATAAAAATAATGCACACTTTGAAAAAGGTATTTTTGAAGTGTTATTGAGCATAGAATTTTCCATATTTTCTTTCATCTTGGCTTTGGAGACTCTGGCTAGGATAATTCTGTCTTCTAAAACAGCGATGAAAACACCTGGCAGATTATTTGTAATTCTAATCAGTTTTTAAACTATTGGCCTTCATTACACAGCCCACAGAGTGCTTGTGGCCCACAACATGTATAATTGTAACCCACCATAAATTAGTAGCTTGGCCTCTATAATTTAGTGTTGCAGAAGCTATTGTTTATCCAAAAGAACATTGTTCTTGTGAAAAGATGAGTTACTTCTAATATGTATACTAATTACTGAAAATTATTGTATGACAATTGGACGTCCTTAGCCAGTCATAACAAAGAAATACTGTCAAGTTGTCAGCTCATAAACCCACTCCTTGGAGCTAAGGCACCGGCAGAAAAGAAGCTTATGCTCTGAAAAGAGGTTGAGTTTCTCTAAAGCTGTATTTAACTATTCTGTTTCAGTTCTCTTTTTTGATCTGGTGCATTGTGTAGGAAAATGAGAACTTCTGCTAATTTTAAATTATTGGTATAATTGTGTTGAGGAAATGTTTGAAGATAATATTTACTGTAATTTATTTCTCTTACGAGCACTAGTGGGAAGATCTGAAAAGATTGTCAGCTGTCTCTAATGGCAGATCTTAGAGATTTATCAGGTGTCATGAATCTCCCTAGCAGCAGAAGATATTTTCAGCTGCAATGGGAATTATTAATTATTAAATTAATTATTAAATACTTCTGCTTTAAGTATGTTTGCATCACCACTCTGTGGTACCACAGATGCGATGAATTACTTCAAAGAACAAATCTGAAATATTTTTTGGGATTGATGTCAGTAGGTAGGAGATTTTGTTTTGAATGTCGTACAGATTTGCATAAGCAATTAGAACAAAATATCAACTTTAAAAATTGAAATTAAAATACTTCCACTGTTCTGTACAAGGAATAGCAAAGCTGATCTTTTGTCTTCAGCAAAGTACCCAGAAGGCTTAAGAGAGAATGAGAATCATGTTTAATTTTTGAAAGCTGAGTTATGACTTCATTGCTCCGTTTTAAATTGTTCCATTTCTTTATCATGCTAATGCAGTGATGGCAAATAGAAGAGAGGGAATGAGTCAGTTGTAGGGAAAAATACTGCATTCCTAGACAGTTATGTCCATACCTATACTAATTTGTGAATAATATACAGAATGCCTATTGGATCCTTCAGCAGTGGGATCCTTTTGGCCCCAATGGATGCATTTCTGGTGATGGGTTGTGAGACTGGCAGGGAGGCTGTGACTGTCAGGTCCCTCCATGTCATCTCCACCCCCACTCTTAAGGAGCATGGGAAGCAAGTGTCAGAAAGGTGTCATATTGCCAGAGTTGTGCTAAAGCATCTTCACACTTAAGGAGGAGGAGAGATGCCCCTGGCTTAAAATCACATATTCATCCAGGTTTCAGTTGACCCTAGAAAGTCCATAGTCCACTCTACTCCTCAAAACAGGTCAACACTAAATTCAAGCCAAGTTAGTTCTCTGTGGACCTCTGGAGGTGGGTGTGTGTGTGTATGCGTGTGTTCAAGGTTTATAGATTGTTATGAATGCCAATTTATATATCTTCAAAACTCCAGCCTTCCTTTTTCCTATGCCACAGGGCAGCATGCCTTGAGAAGAATTGAATATAAATCAAGGACCTTGACTGGATTGGTTGGGTTTTATTACCTATGTTGTCATATAGCTGAAATGATGTGGACCTGCTGAAAACTTTACTTAATTTAGAGTAGCATTGATATTTCAAAGGCTGACTTGAGCACTATAGAGGTACTTGCATATTATGCTGTGTTCAAGTGTAAATAAATGAAATTAAAATAATGGGTTCCTGATGGGGTTTTGTTGTCTGATTTGGTTTGTTGGGGTTTTTTAATTTGTTTATGCTTTGTTATTGCTTGATAGAGTTGAAGGGTGTTACTAGTATGAGTCTACAAGTGTACTCACAAGTCAAAATTTAATTTTTTTTTTCCAGGCTTAATGAACAGTGGTGTTAACTTTCTGAGGTTTGGAGTGTATTGTTCTGTATTTAAAATAATTAGTATTTTGCATTAGCCTTATAGACGACAGATATGTAAAGTAAGACAAACTTGGGAAAGCAAAATAAAATCACAAATAACATTTAGTGGGAAAACCATGAAGGGGAATTGTCTTTAATTAGTTCACAGTTGGAGGTTTGTTCATACTGCTTATTTTAGTTAAGTCTTTGGTTGAGAAGAAAAGAACTATTTAACTTTTAGAATCCTTGGAGGTAAAGGGTCTTGAAAAGCCATACAATCTCAGATATCTCTTTTAAAATATTATTACATTCTTTATGTAGCCACTACCTAAAAATACCTAAGTCATTATATTTAATGTATCAATGTTGACATTGAAAAGGATTTGAATTATTTTCAAAATAGTGCTATAGGAGAGAACTTTAATGTTCATATTTCCCTGTTGTTACATGGAGAAGCAAAGGTCTGTATAGCATTGGAGCCATACTCTTGGCTAACCAGTGTTTTGGAAAGGATACATCTAATTCAGCAGATTCTGCCATATCCATCCTTAATATTAGCTCTCAATACTGCCTTTCTGTCTAACAAATAAAATATTCCTGTATCTAAGCAGACAGAGAGACACAGATACTTAGTCAATTGGGAAATTGTAAATGTAGTATTTGCTGTAGGGATTCATTTTTATATACTGGAATGTCCAAGATTTAGTCACTGACAGACATAAATATCTTTAGGTGTTCACAGATAATTTTCAGGCTTTCAGTGATTGTATTATGGATTCCACAAGTATAGAATATATTTCTAGTAAAGTTAAAATATTTATCTTGTACATTTGGCTTTAGATAGGAAGCTCAAACTATCTCAGAAATAATTTTATTGGTTTTTAGTTTTCCCTCTGTTGCAACCAATTTTGATATTGATGCTATTTTTGATACAAATGAATATAGAAACATTTTACATAGGAAGGCAAGGTTCAATACTAATATTCTATCTTGACAGCAGCGATAAAAACTGGGAGGCTATGCCTCATTGTTTAGTGACAAAATTAATGACTATTATTATCCATCTTTCTCTTCACCTTTATTTGCATCTACATCTTGAGTACTCTGAACTAAAAATTAAACTTACAAATTAGGTTTTACACAGAAAGTTGTAACTTTCTAACAAGGCCTGGATTGTAATTTTAATGCACTAGACATTTAGTTTGAATCATTTAGTTTGAATTATTTTTGAATTATCTAAAAGATATCTGAGGTGATTGGGTAAAGAAAAACAGCACCCGTATCTCATGATGTGATAGATGAGAATTCAACAATCTCAATTTCAACAGTTATTGACACCACTAGTTCTGTAGATAACCAGGAGTCCATAGTTGAAAATCAAGGATGAGAAACATTTTCACTTCTAGTAACCTAAAATAATTAGATTTTTTTTTTCTAGTCTGTACACTGCTGTATAATTCATCCATTCAAGAATCATAGAATATTCTGAGTCGGAAGGGATCCACAAGGACTGTCGAGTACTACTCTTAGCATCGCACATGACACACCCAAGAATCACATTTTCTGCCTGAGAGCATTGTTTCTTAAACCTTTCTTAAACTTTTGTCAGGCTTGGTGCTGTGACCACTTCCCTGAGGGGTACCTGCCCGTGCTCTTCCCATCATGAGGAAGCTGTGACTGCAGTGAGGTGTCCCCTCAGTCTCCTCTTCTCCATGCTGAACAGACCAAGTGACCTCAGCCACTCCTTGTTCAGCTTCCCCTCTAGGCCCTTCACATCCTCATGGATACTCATCCTCCTTTGGACACTCTCTAATAGTTTAATGTCAGTTTTATATTGTGGCACCCAAAACTGCCCCCAGAACTTGAAGTGAGGCTGCCCCAGTGCAGAGCAGAGCAGGACAATCCCCTCCCTTGCCCGGCTGGCCATGCTGTGCCTGATGCACCCTGGGACAGGGTTGGTCCTCCTGGCTGCCAGGGCACTGCTGGTTCATGTTCACCTTGTCATCAACCAGGACCTCCAGGTTCCTTTCCATGGTGCTGCTTTCCAGCATCTCATTCCCCAGTCTGCACACAGAACCAGGATTGCCCCATCCCAGGAACAGAATCTGTGACTTTCCCTTGTTGAACTTCATATGGTTGGTAATTAGCCAACACCCCAATTTGTTGAGATGTCTCTGCAGGGGCTCTTGCCCTTGAGGGAATCAACAGCTCCTCCCAATTTTGTATTTTTTGCAACCTTGCTTAATATCCCTAAGAGTCCTGCATCCACTCAGAATCTCATTTTCAGGCTTAAATGTCTACCTGAAGATGACTGCATGTCTTGGTACAACTTCAGTTAAGAAAAATCAGTGTTTAAAAATCTTTGCTTCTTTGATGTGAAAGAATTTGTCTAACTTTTGTTCTTATGAATTCTATGATGTCTTCGAACTTTTACTAAATCAATCAACATAAAATTATCTGTTGTCTGTTAGTCTATGGTGAATTTAAACCTTGATACAGTTAAAATTTTTGCTAGAAATGTCTTATCACATTTTATGCCATCCTTTCACTGGTTTGGTGGTGTCTTCCTTTTTTTTTTTGCTTACCAATTGTAAGACTTGGAAGCTCTGTGTTAAAATGAGATATCTAGCGACAACTGAAGAAGAAAGCTTATAAAAAATTCAGGAAACATTGGAAAGCATATGGAATTTTGTATTCTTACAATTAGATTGCAGCTATTTTAGAGCTAACAAATACTAAGTAGTAGAGTCAGTATCCGAAATTAGGCGGAGTCTGGGCATGTGGAGGGAAACTTTTAGTTGCTGGCATGGTGAGATAAGGGTAGTCAATCTCTTCTTATCAAGAGTTTCAAGAGTGTTTCTGAGCAAAAAATTATGCTGCTGTGCTTGGCCATCTGTTGATGGAGTCTATTCTTCTCATGGATTATTTAAGGGCACTAAACTTCTGTGCTATAATGTTAACCATTATGAATATTCTCACAAATACTAAGTGTTCTTTTGCCCTCTCTTTAAAAACTCAGTAACTCACAGCTATATCCACATGTGGGAAATTCCTAGAGAGCTTGCTTCTTCAAGTGCTTTAAGCAACATCTACATCTGTACACAATGGTGTCTTTAACCACCATCTTATCCTACCATGAGTGCGCTCTCCTGGTTTTATCTTGTTTTTCTCAGAATAAGTATAAAGTCCTTCTTCCACAAGATTTAAACGAAGGGAAGGGAAGGGAAGGGAAGGGAAGGGAAGGGAAGGGAAGGGAAGGGAAGGGAAGGGAAGGGAAGGGAAGGGAAGGGAAGGGAAGGGAAGGGAAGGGAAGGGAAGGGAAGGGAAGGGAAGGGAAGGGAAGGGAAGGATTGCAGCTCTTCACTGCAGGAGACGGAGTGAGAGGCAAGGGAAGGATTTGACACTGTGCGAGCCCTGTTCGACACTAACTACAACATAACTGTTATTGTTACCATCACAGTTTGCTACTTAGCAGTAAGCATGGCTACCTATCATGAAAATAGTGCATTTGAAAATTGTGTGATGTGAAATATGTCTTCTACTCAGATGAAGAAAAAATGCTAAATCATCCTTTTATTAAGTAGCATGAAATGTTTGTGAACCTAAGTGTGGTAGAAAATCTTAAAATAACAGAATAGTCAACTTCTGTAGCAAAGATGCCCAGAATTTTCTAGTGGCTTCCACAAAATTCCTGTGAACAATAGCACAAGCTTTTGTTTCTGCACTGCAAAACCTCAGAACATTAAATAACAACTTGGCAGATACTGCCACATGACAGCACTTAGAAATTGCTAACTTTTAAGGGATGACCACTGCACTGGAAGCAGTGTCGTAAGAACATTCATAAAACTCAGCCCCACGAGATTTTAGGGAAGTAAATTCTAATGTCTCAATACATATAAGCAAGTTCAGATGGGAAAATGTTTTCATGGAGGAGCTGTCAGGTAAATATGTTGGAAAAAAGTTGGAACAGAAAACAGGAGAGATCTTTTCATAGTTATATTTTAAATGGAAAAGAAAATCTATGAAGAAGAACACATGTATGTCCAAGAAAAAAGATGAGGATGATTTTGCCTGTCAGAAGGCTTCAGGGAGATAGGGCCTGTTATTGCAAGTGGGATCTAGTATAAACATTCAGGAAGATTATTCTGCTTCCTAGGTTCAGACTAGAACAATCCAAGAAAAAAGACCCCAGCAGTCCATATCTGAAATTAAATTTCTGCTGGGACACACAAGGTATTTCAATATACTTTGATTAGCATTTCTAAATGGACTTGATCTTAGAGGTCTTTTCCAACCTCAAGAATTCTATCATTCTATGACTGTAAATATTCAAAGTTTGTCTAAGGGTGGAAAACTATTTTTTAATTTGTCTCTTCATACCTTCTCCCTCATTATATAAAAAAATTCCATGTCTCTATGAAAAATTGAAACACAGTCTATGGTTGAAGACCACTACTTTGTAAGTAGATATTCTCATCCTCTAGGTACGTGACTGGTTTTAAGCAATTTCCTTTTGAGGTACCAAGCACAGGAAATTCATATTCTTGATGAACTTAAGCAGAAATTGTGAACATTCACATCTTCAATTGCCTTTTTGGTGGCTGTCAGCCCTCACGTTTTTATTATAAATGATGGCTCCTCAATGTCTGATCCTGTGATCTTTTAAAAGTCATGATCTGAGATATCCAGGTCTGCAGAGATATCTACTATTCCAGTGCAGTTGCAAATCATTATTAATATTTTAAATAATATTAAATTATTTAAATTTAATATTATTTAAAATATTAAATTTAAATATTTAAATATATTAAATATTTAAAATATTAATAATGATTTGCAAACATTGTATTTTAAAAATTGCAATTAAATTTCATTAAAATATTGCTAGATTTGTAGACATCTGAGGTTTTTTTCAAGTTAAAAGGACAGAAGAACATCTCATGTTATGGACTCCTCTGCAAAGCAATTCATAATGTTTTGGACAATAGGACCTGAACATATTTATAGCCTTGCTGCCATTCATTTTTGGAGAAAACCCAAATTCCTAATTGTCCTTTTCTGTAGTATGACTGTTTAAAAAAAAAATCTTGGGCATTGAAATACATTTTATTTATCTATTAAGCTTGTGTGAACTTTAAAAAAAATTCTCCTACTACTGAGAATTTTCAAATATGCTATACCTGTAAAGGTAAATTCAGCCTGCTTTCTGTTTTCTATTCTAAAAGAATAATCTTTCAAAAGAAAATCAGAAAAACTAGTAGACATCTTTGAAAATATTAAGTTTTTGTAGTTTATTAATGAACTACATATGCTATCAAACCTGTCCTTGTCTTAGGAAGGGAAAAAATAATTGCGTAGAAATGTTCAAAATAACTAGAATTAAAAGCATATGACTGAGGTTATGGCTTAAACACTAAGACTAATTTTTGATTCCTATTTTGAGAATCCAGATTCTATTATATTATTAATGTTCATCAAGCCAGTTAATTATGCTGTAGGCTTTGAACAATATTGTGTATCTGTATGAAAGAATTTATGAAACTGAAGAAAATAAAAATGTTTCATTATATGGTATTATATAGAAATTTTGTAATGGGACCTTATCCAAATTGTAGTCTTAACAGATGGGATCTTGTTGGGGTTCCACATATTTAGTTATTTAGGACTTTAGTAAACAGTGATTTTACCCAGTCTGTGATTGGAACAGATGCGATCTTATCAGGGTTCCACTTTTTTTCAGGAGCATAAAATTGCCATGATTTGCTGTACAGTGCTATAGTTTACTTTTTGTGCTTTTAGAACCAGAGTCCTTTTTAGCCAGAATTTGCCCTTGGGTCCCAAAAACATCATAATAGGGAGTTAATGTTTTATTCTCTATTAATCCCATTAAATCCTTTTAATATTAGAGCATGTGTTGCTTTATAGCATTAACTAGTGTCTTGCACTCAACAGTATTTTCACAGTTTATGACACTGCTTAGGGCATTAACAAACAGCTGTTTGAATTAAATGAGCAGTTAAGGACCCTGTTCATTAACTCAAAAGTTTCATGTATTTTTAATTCCTTAAATCTAATGGTATTATCACCCTCCAAGAAATCTATCTTTGATTATAATTTGCTGTGACCAGTATCAGTTTGGGTGAGATGAGAGAGTTATATTTTGACTATAAACTTTATCAGTGGTGAGCATCTCCAGTGAATCTGAACTGTCTTCTAACACTTTTAATCTTTTGGGATATAAAACTTTTAAAGTTGTTTACAGCAGTTGTGTTAAGATTTCTTCCAATTTTGTTTACTGATGACTTCATTTAGCTAATGTAAAGAGGCAGTTGGAACAGAATTATTTGCATTTGAAATGGTGCTATCAGAGGTTTCTGACTGACTCATTTAAAAAAAAAAAAAGAAAAAGAAAAAGAAAATTGTATTTGGACAGTGGCAGATCATCTAATACAGTTTTATGTATCAAGTGGGCACTTTACACTATATACAAGATGGATTTGAAAGGTTTTATTCTACTTACAGTATAAGTGGTTTAACTTTTCATTTTAAAATAGATTCTGTGTAGTCTTTATTATGAGACAGCAAAGATATATTTTGAACTGAGGCCAAGCTGTCATGTTACAGATGTGTTTGTATGTTCATGTGCACATAGATGCTCAAGACTAATATTGCCTTAGTACGTCTCTGTAGTGCATTTAAAACTATTCACTTAGGCTCAAATTCTGCATGTTCAATAGGAATACTCCTATGCACTAATTTAAACATGTGCCTGTGCATCTGTGGGACTTGAAACCATTTGTCACCTGTTTCATACCATTTTAGTTCTTTAAAATATTCTTGATATTTTAGCTCCAAAAACCCAAAAATTTCTAATCAAGCCTTCATTGAAAAGAAAATAATTCAAACATGAAACACTTCACACTAGTTTTTAATATTCTTTTTATTGTTTACTTCTGCTGTCACAGTTTTAAGCATGATAAGGCTTTCTAAAAAGAACAGTTGTATTGTTAAGTTTAGTGATTTTTTAGGTCCAAGGATATTTAAACACTTCCCTTCACCCTAGGACAAAAGAGACTGAGGTACCAGTAAGACCCTGGAACAGGTTTCCCTGAGCAGCTGTGGATGCTCCGTCCTTGGAATGTTCAGGGCTAAGTTGGATTTGTCTTTGAAACCTGGTCTAGTGAAAGGTGTCCCTGCCCATGGCAGAGGGGTTGGAACTAGATCTTCAAAAACCTCCTTCAGCCAAAAGCATCCTGTGTTTCTTTCACAGTGTCTGTTATGGTGCAGATAGTATAGACTGTCTGCAATAACTGAAGCTGTGCTACTCCTTATGAATACCAAAATAACCAGGAGTGTGTTCTGCTAAGTGATGAATCAACTCTTCCAGTTTCTGTATTTCAGTTTTCTACATTCAATCCAACTATTCACATTCATGTGAAGCTCTAAAAAAAGCCCATCATTTTACTTAGGATAATGTCTCTATAATTAGCCTTAGCATAACTATTCTTAATAATAAGTGTCCTGAGGATACTTCTACCTTAACCTCTGCAAAGATTATTCTCCTCTTACCATTATTCTTTCTGTGACATGTTCTCCCTCAATCCTTGATAAGTGTATCTCTCCTCAGGAGAATTCTCAGGACATTTGAATGCAGCTTCAAGGTGTTCTTTGTAACAGCTAAATCGCTCAAGGTAGTCATCACTGCAGATTGCAGCTGCAAAGGCCAGGATATTCATGAAGAGTGAAGGACTGTCCAAAAGATCTTGTCATAACAAGGATGCAAACAGGGAATAAATTGTCTGTGATACATAACTGCTCAGTCTCTCTTAAACATTAGATTTGGGTTCATGTTACTGTACGAATTGTAACAGAACATATTAAGAAATAAAAGTGAGACTTGATGTTCTTAAAAAGAATCTGCATTCTAATGATTTTGGAGTATGAAAATTTTCAGCCAAGAAATGGCATCTATCTGTCCAAAGGGAGGTTTAGTTGTGATATTAAGTAAAATTTTTTCACCAGAAATGTTGATAATCATTGGAATGTGTTGCTTAGGGATGGGGGTGAGTTCCCATCCCTGGAGCTATTTAAGAGATGCACAGTTGTGGCACTTTGGGACATGGTATAACTGGTGGGCTTGGCCATGCTGGCTTAACATTTTGGCTCAGTGATCTTAAAGGTCTTTCTGAACTTAAATGATTCTATGATTCTCTGTAGAATATCAGTGAGAATATCTAGATTTTCTCTACATTAAGACAACTGATTTAAACAACAGATCTCTTCTCTGACCACCTGAGTTAGATGGGGCTTTTTAGATATTTTTTTTCTTTCAAAGACAATTTAACAGATGCTGGGTTGCCAAACAGACCTCTGTAGGTCTTCTATCTCTTTCCTTTTCTCATTAGAATGGATGCCACGCAGAGAAGTGCCAGAAATTCTAGTCACCCATTCCTGTGAAGGCTGCCATGCACGTAATTCAAATTATAGTTGCTGTTGGAAAGGTCAGCCATGAGTTACAGGTGGTTTCAGCATGTCTAGCTTTTTAAAATATTTCTGAAGTCAAACAAATTATTCAAGTCAAATAAATTATTTATTATTATAAACATGTTGTACTTACAAAAAGAAATCTGCTAACCAAGTACATTAAAAGGCTTGTTTGAGATTCACAGAAAAAGTGTACAGTTTCACTGTTTCATTCACACTATTATGAGGTATTCCTCAAATTTAAAAATGCTGAGCACTGATTACTATCTAAAATCTGCTGATTTTTGAAGAATGTACTCAAAGGAAGTGGCGTTGAATCTTTCATTGTTTCACAACCATTGTGTTGTGTTTGAGTTTTATGAGTAAGTGAGGCAAATGTTATAAATTGAATTTATTTCTTAAAAATGAATTTTTCTTGGAAATACATTTTATTGAGTTTGTTCATTTTATTTTTAGAGAGAATAAGAAAGACTCCTGTAGACAGAATAAAAAAAAAAAATGATGAGACTTTATTAGACATTTTCACTAGGAAACTTGAAGGAAAAAAATTGTTTCATCACTGGCGTTGCTATGTAAGACTACATTCTGTCACGATGAATAGAACAAGTGTTGTAGACTGGAAATGGAAAATTCACACCAAGGAAAAGATAAATCTTCCATGGAGTCCAGGAAGTTGATCAACTTAAACAAAAGACTTGAGGACAGTGCAGTTTTAAAGGTACATTGATCATGGGAGAAGATGGAGAGACTAAATTTGCCAGCCTTCTAAAGTAGCTGAGGTAGCCACAATCCTTATTGACATGTAGAATCTAGAATTGCCATCAAGAGACAGGTTTATTCTTTTTTTATTTCCCTTGAGAGCAACACTTTCGTCTTTATCTAGAATTTTTGTGTAGAATTTTAGCTTTCTGGTCAGTGGATCCATTTCTAGATCAAACCATGAGCAGATCTCAATTTGTTCTGTTTACTGTAGCAGCTTTTGAGGTAAACGTCACTTTTAACTATAAGAGAGATTGAACTCAAAATTATTGCCCTGAAGGACTGATAATGAAATTTTCTAACATGAAATAACGCTAAGAACTGGGTTTTTTTATACTGAAGTTTAAATCTAGAAGGAAAAAAACCCAAACAACAAATTATGTTGTTCTGCAGGTCTGATGCTTTTCTTGCAATACAAGGAAGTATTTTGGAAGATTTTGGAATTCTGTGAATTCTTACAGTCCATAACTAATTTATTCACACTTTGCATGTTAGTACTGAATTTTTTGGTTTTGGAATTATGAAAGGAAATCTTTGTTTTTTTAAAATAATATTATCCATAATACAAAAATCACAGAAGAATTGTACCTTTCATTTAAATTAATCAGTAAAATTATAATTTTCTACGTTCTTCAAGGTGGACATTCAAAGGTTTCTGGCATATAAATGTTTGGTTGTGTAGCACCCAGTGACTGTAAAAAAAAAGTTAATTACCAGCACCTATGCAGATCTTTATATGGATTTCTCCCTGTCTGTGTATTAATGTAAGTCTGAGTGTCAGGACTGGTGAGAATACAAACACCTATTGTAATATCTCAAAAGATTTCCTTTTCTGGAATAGCAAGATCTTTGACTAGTTGATACCTGAGGGAGAAGGTGATATTACTAGGTGGTAGGGAGAGCTTGGTAGGGTAAAAGCCTTTGCTCTGCCTGGTGATTGATAGTCTCAGTGTTAAATTATCCTTTCCCCTATAGATAAAAGACACGCTGGGACAATGCCAGACTTACATTTCTTAAGAAGAAATGGTTGAAAATATCCTGTCTCAGTTGGTAAATTGTGTCAGTCTTCACCTTGGACAAGTCATAGACCCATAATCATGAATCTAGGACTGTCAGTGCTTTTAAGGTAAGATGTTTTCAATTCATGATGGGGATGTTTTCAGCTCTTGGGATTCAGCTAGAATTCCATAAACTCCTCAGTCAAATACACACATAACAAGCTCAATCTTTCAAGATATTTATATTCATAAACTCCAAATATGTCAAGAACATAAGGCAGAAGAAAATAACATGATCCAAGCTTTTTTTAACATTCCCTTAAGTCTTTCTTGAAGATCTCTTGTTGATACTTTTTAACATTTTGGATTTTTTCTACTGACAGGGGAAGGAGACTCTTCAGGAAGACCTTGGAGCTTAAGGGTTCATTTATTCATTGTACATCTTGAGATAGATGGAAAACCATATTTATAACAAACCTAATTCTATAGAGAAAATCCTTATAAAAAGTTTCTCCAAAAGAAAAGGACAGAACATCTCTTTAAAAAGTATGGGGAAAGAAAAAATCAACAGTGTGCATGTCTTAATTTAATATTATTTATTAAAGTTTTGAACTGCAGAAGGAGAATAAGTAAAATCAGTAAAAGAAAATATTCTGTTGCAGATAAGATCATGTGCTGATAAAATTGGTACCAGGCATCCCTTCTGACTCAAATGGATTTTTCAATCCATTTCTGTCCTATACTTCTCATGTCAAGTTGTAATAGTTTGGGAAACAGATGTGTTTAAGTTCCCGCTCCACCTCCCAACTACATTTTAATAAGAACTTCTAGATTTCATGGGAAAACTAATTTTTTTCCATCTTGACTGCAAATGTTAACATACTTAAAACTGGATTTTTTTCCAGGTGATATGTAGCCTGCTTTAGGAGCAAGTCTAGCCCTAATACACATCAGTATGACACAGAGTCTTTGCAGTGACATAGCTCTCTAAACAAATATGTAACTTTCCTACCAATAATTTGCTTCTATCATAAAAAAACTTACTCTTTCAAAATTAAAAAAAAAAAAAAAAAACAAAACAAACCCTCTGTATCACTGTCTTTCCATAAGAACATGTTTCCTATCTCAGACATGTCACTTTTGTATTTCCATGATACAGGTCTTCCAACATCAGCCTTGAGGACAGGCTAATTCCTCACAATGCAAAACTAGTTACAACATTTGCTCATGGAAAATCATTCTTCCTTCATCTTACCTGTGCACAGAGCTAGTCTATTTGATTTGACATGTTATGCTGATGTTTATCTTGGAACAGAAATTCTGCACTCATTGTTTGCTTCAGCAAATCTCCTGAGGATTATACTGCATGCTGTTCCCCTCAAAATGGATGTGTGATGAGGAAAATAATGTCTGCTTACTAGTAATTACTGGAGTTAGCATAAATTGGCTCTGAGGA
>JANCRA010000019.1:2877500-2940000 GCA_024362935.1 Setophaga petechia | reverse complement strand
AGGAGGTATTTCTCAAAAAGCTTGCTGACAGTTGCCTTTTTTTTTGTCCTAGTTTTGATTCTGAAATTATATGCATAACAGCCAGTTTCTGCATTTCGGTGATTCTTCCTAAAAATTGCTATTGGCTTACCCTTAACACAGAATATATTTTTTTCCCATGTATGTAATTTCAGTTATGTTAATGACATTGAAATTATAAGAATGATCAAATTAGAATGGGTTATTCTTTCTATGTAGGAAAAGAACAGTTGTACCATTACTGTTGAACATGACACTTCTGAATGAAAGAGCAGTGCCAAAAACCAAAGCAGCTGTAGAAAAGGAGGGACTTAGTTAATTTTGTTATGAGAAAAAAACAGCTGACTTTACAATTACTGTTACATTATTATGTAAAATATATACTGAAGTCCAGGGACAGGTTGAACATTCTATTTATAATATAAAAATGCTTTCTATAATATAAATACAAATAAAATTATAATATACATTATCTCTAGAAGCAATAACAAAATGTATCTTTCTATTTAAATATTTTCTGAACTGCTGTTTGATACAAGTAAAAAATGTAGAAAAAAGTAGAAAAATGTGGAAAGATTGTGTGTCTGTATACATGTTATAGTTTCTTGCTTAGAAGGTATATTAAATACCATGTATCCTGTTCTCTACAGATTTCACACATCTGCTGAGTTGGTAGCATTCTGTGAAATTTTAATGAGGAAAAAATGCTACATTCAGTTTAAAATATTTGCCATAGTTGTCCTAGCTTTTTTATAAGAGTTACTGTAAAATGCTATTTTGATTTGAAAAGTCCTGGGGAATATACTTTTACCATTATGTGGGAAAATATTTTTCTTTTCTAAGCATTACCAGTTTTTTAAAATGAGTGTTTAATAAAGAAACCTCACTATTAATTCTGTAACAATCCCATGTAAGTAGTTTGCATAAAATGTTGCAATTTACATAAACTATTATTATATTTCCATTTTACAGTTACTGCACTAGATTTTATGAGACCATTTAAGATTTGAAGTTTGGCTTCTTTGAGGCTTAATTTGAATGGTGACATATGCTGTACAGTGCACATCCAACAGAAGTTGTTATAATCTTCTGTCTCCTAGTGTTTGTTCTCTGATATTGATGTTTCTTGGATTTTTTTTCCTCTTCAGTGAAAAAATTATGGGCACATCTTAACAGGTATGTTGCAGATTTTAGACAGAGAAGGTTTGCATAAAAAGACAGATTTCACCCTTAGAAAGACAACTGAAACCTCCTAATCTCTGTTTCTTGGAATTTCTGCCAAGGATTGTCTGTAGGGTAGGGAAAGGAGAATAAAATAGTCTCTCAGGTTTCCTGTTAGTAAGATTTTAGTATGGTAGAGAGAGCATAACATAACGACACAATTGTACGGCCAGCCACAATATTGCATTGACAGAGAGCTGAACCATGCTCTTACTGATGTCTTTTATGTAGAATGCAGACCTATTCTAACTGAATAGCTGAAGTCCTGGTATTCTATTTGACTATAGTTATAATAAAGTCCATGTTTAAAATTTAACTTCCATAATCTTTAAGGTTACAGGATGCTTCTGAGGTTTTTATTGAGAAAGGTGATGGAGTTGGCATAAAAAGTAATTTTAAAACTCTCAATTGATAAAATTAGGTTTTATTCAATTTTCTCCTTGCATTTTTGTTTTTGATTAGTGAAGGTTTCCTAAACTTTTTTCAAAACTTTGAAATAGTTTATTCTAATTGGAATAGAGGGCAGCAGAGATGTACATAACCTACATTAGCCAAAATGCCCTTCTACAAAATTTCATTTGGAACATGGCTTTAGAACAAAATAGAAATGTTGATTTCCATCAGGAGATTAGCTAGTGGTAATATTATGGAGCCTTCTGGATACAAAGTCTTAAAGCAGATATCTACCTGTGTAGATATTCAAATGAATAAGATTCAAAACCAGAATTTGATGCCAACAGTTTTATGGTTGACTACAGTGTTTGTAAAAATAAAATCTATCATCCTGTAAAATCAATACGATTAATGAAACAACAAAATATTTCATGCTTTCAAATTAATTTAATAAAATTATCTTCAAATTAAAGTATTTTTTGTGTCTTTCTGTCACTTCAGAGGCAAGGTAGTCATGTGGGAGGTGTGCATAAATAATAGATATTGTGTTGAATATTACTGTTTGCTTTTTTGATACCTTTCCCACTTTATTTTCTACAGCTGTACAACTGAAAGAACATTTGGTTTTGCATGAGCTTCAGAATAAAGAGGTTTATTTTTTACTTGCTTCATCTACTCTGCACAATGCCATTATTACAAAAATCTTAGTCTTTGTAATGACAAAAAGAAAGTCTGTATCTAATGACCTTGCTGTGAGTAATTAGCCTTTTCCCCTAGTGATGCAGATTTGTCTGTTCCTAAATATATGAGAATGGAGAGCCTTTATAAACCTTCAACAGTTCATGGTAACATAAATAAATGGACATTCCCATACAGTTTCATCTTTTCCAGAATAGCATTGCAAGTTCTCCCTCATAACATGCTCTAAAAATATTGACAGGTATATATAATCAAACTGTGATGATATAGAAGAAAAATTAATGATGCAATAATAGGCAAATAAGTATGTGTTTAACAGCCTAAAACTATGTTATGCAGAAAACAATAATGAAATCGTAAACTCTTTTTTTTGCTCTTCAGACAAAGCATATAAACCTAAGTATGGAGAAGCATGTAGGATTGAAGTTCTTAATTCTATGTAGCTTCAAAATATTTTTTTATGTTTATATAAAATTTAGCCTGAATTTTAATACTGAATTGCACTCCATTATATTTCTAGATTGACTTTAGTCCAAACATTGTGAAATGAGAACTTTCTGCATGGAAAATTGGCAACAATGAATCTAAATTCACTGTTAATGTTTCAGACTACCTAACATGTAATGTAATGGAGGAACACCTCTATATTTATTTTTTCCCCACATTACTGTCAATTAACATAAATGTTAGTTTTAAAGCAAATGTATTTAAAAAAAAAAAGTAAGCATCTGTTGTGATATAGTGGCAGATTGGTACCAACTGCATAACTCTAAAGAATTTTCTCTTTTTCTTTTCTGGTCTCTGTAGGATTGATATTTTCTTCCATTAGCATTCAAAAACAATTGATCAGAAGAGATCCTCTTCAATAAATCCCTGATTTACTGGCACTGTATATCATAAAAATTGTTTACAATTTAACTTGTAATAAAATGTTTTCAAATTACTATTTTCCACAGTTAGTATCACTTTTTTGTAGTTTGCATCAAAACTGAGATGTGTTTCCTCTTCTTTTTTTTTTTATAGTCTGTTGTCATTCATGTTTTCTGCAACAGCAGTATTATTTATTCTATTTCTTTTTGTCTTTGAACTGTAACTTGTGTTCTGCTTGTTTTAACACTTCCTTTTTTTCACTTTTTTGGATTCACTAATTCACTTCTATGCTTTCTGAAGCTTTATTCCTGACACAACTGGTGGTATCAGTGACCCCTACTACCTGAAGGCATCGTGCTTGTACTTCCAGTTCATTGCTTTGATTCCAATCTGTTCCCATACCAATCTGTTCCCATGATATCAAGAAAGAAAAGAGCTGTGACTTAAGAGTCATATCCAGGTTGCTGCCAGCAAATCCATCCTAACACAACCGTGGCATCCAATATTATGAACATCGTCACATAAGTTCATTTTCTTTATCTTCTTTTATAAAGCCAATTCTCTAGTGTTCCTCCCAACACAATTTCACTTTTTTTTCCAGGAATTATTGAAGGAAATTCCCAAAACATTGACATTCATCTCATATTGGTTTAAAACTTAGGAACTTCTTGGTCTCCTGCATGTCCTTTGGATTCACCTATATATATGTTTACAGTATAACACATTTTCACCTATATATTTTTAACAGTACAAGCAGTGCCATATTCTGGTCTTGCAAAATGAAAACACAGAATATCTGGTTGCAATCTTAAGATCTTGGCTATTGTTTTTGTTCTGTTGAACATCTGTGATCACAGCAGATCACAAAATTGAGAGAGGAAAAATTTTAGTCCTAGACCAAGCTCTCCTCCATCCTTGAGTCTTTCAATAAAAAAAAAATATGCTTATTGTCTCCTATCCACAACAAAACTATTTAACTGTCAAACAGCACTATTGAGGTCCATTTCTATTCAGTGGGGCATTCATAAATATTTCAAAATTTTGATAGACATGAGATAGATATTCACATCTTATGTTCTGAAGGGCAGCTTGCTCTTCTAGTTCAAAACTTCTTTACATGTAGCTATTGACAGACTGGAGTAAGAATACATAATCAGTTGTGAAATCTGTTTTGATCTTTCTTTAATAGTGATGAATTTAATACATGTCTGTTTAGCCAGAGACATTTTTAGTTCTTTTTCAGATGTTTTGATCACAGGTTGAGACCCCAGAATTCAGTAGTAGCAGGCAGATAATCAAAAGGTAAACTGCACATGTGTTTCTAATTCTCTGTTTTACAATTTGGAAGTAGACAACTTCATTGGGAAGACCCCAACTATGTACTTTTTTTCCTTTCACATGTGAAAAATCAGTGTAAATCAATGTCCTGTAGGACAGACTGTTTTGTGGCCTTGCAAACGTTCACTGCTTTACCAGTTCAGGCCTCTAGGGTGGTAAATCCTTTGATTTCTCAAGATTAATGCCTTTAATTAATTACCTGGGCCCCAAAGGATGCTGAAGAGGGATAAAATTAAGTATTTCTAGTACTTGAAATTGTTGCACCCTTTTATTTTTTTCGCATCTTCTGCACTAATGTAATCATGGCTAAAGAGTGCATCAACATAAAATAATAGAGCATTCAAATATTTTTCTACAACCATTGAATCTTTTTATTATTAAGACAATTTAGTTCATGTAGCAAAAAATAACTTTGGAGGGGTCAAGAGTATTTCATACATAGGAAAGATTATATATGAACAAAAATATTTTGGCTGACATGAAGAATTGCATACTATTTTATAATATTATACATTTATTTTTGAATACTTTTAATGTTAAAATAGACTGTCTGTGCCTATATTTCCTGATATTATTTTAATAGCTTTATTATTTTAGTAGCATTTTTTCATTATTATTTTAGCAGCATTTATTATTTGTATAACTCAACATCCACATAAATTTTCTACCAAGCATTTAATGCTTATCTGATTTTATCTCCTATATTAATTCTCCATTTGAGTAATTACAAGAATGAAACTTGTTTTTTTCAGAACTGATGGCACTGCCATTAGTTAGAAGTGTTATCAGTGAAAGGCTACTTGTAGTTACTGTTACTTCAGTCTGCAGATAGGAAAATGCAATTGTCAGAAAACATTTTACACCATATTCCTGGTGCAAGAATAACTAATTTTTTTAAAATGTCTTTATAAAATGATTCAAAAATATGATCTTGCATTCCCTCTGTCAATCCGTGTACATAATTAAGTGTGCATCTTCTAAAATTCCTCCCAAATGTAATAAAGAAAGATTCATGCCACAGATGTAAAGAGATATTGTCTTTCAGATAAAGAGTTAGGTTCGGCAACTCTGGACTATGTGGATTTTTTTCCCTTTGGCTGAGGATACAGGGGAAGACTGGTCTCAGCTCAGGGACCATCAAAATCTGTATTAGATCAGTATGTAATATCAACAACATAAATCCCCTGACTCATGTTAGAGCTTGTTCAAGCAGGGCTCAGCTGTTTGCAGTGTACCTTAAAAGGGATGCAGTTGCAGAGATTTACTGAGTAGCTGCGTGATCCTTGACGCATAAATTACCAAATATCAAATGCTGGTGGCAGCATCAACAGCAGATCAGAAATAAGGAGAGTGAATCACTGGTTATATCATCTCAATTTCTCTTGTATCTTCTGTGACTTATTCTGTCCCAAACTATTTCCTAACAAGTTTTCATTGATCAATGGACCCTCAGACAGGAAAAACCCCGCCACACAATGCTTGCTTTAAAATAAGTTTCTTTAGCATAGTTGGGAGATTTGTCAACTCTATTACAATGACCTTGTGGCACTTGGTATCACCATGCCTTATATGCACTGGGAAGTGACATATTTAGTATGGAACAGACACTACTGGAAAAAACTCCTCTGGGGAAGCTCTGTGGTGTGTGAGGGACAGATGTATACAAACGTAGTAAATTTAAAGATAAGTTACTTTGGGGTTTGGTGTTCATATTATGAACAGGATACTTTATGCCTACAGAACAAACCATCATTCCTGCCTGGGAAGCCAATTTAATTCCTCACAATATCAAGTTTAAGTAGTATAGCCAATTAATATAGATCCTTTAATAATTAGTTCATTGTGCTGATGCATCTGATTGTCAAAATCAATTGCTCTGATCTTTCAAATAAAACACTGCTGTCAGAGTGACCATTCAAAATGACAATTGACCCTTTCAACCACAGGGATTTATATCATTTTTATAGGTATATCATTATGTGGACAAAATCATTGATCTTAAGATTTGTCTCTACAACTCTTCACATGGAACCATAAAATAATTTTTTATGGATCACTTGTGACACAAAGTGATTGGAATTCCTCCTAGAATTCTATGTTCCTTTTAAATCTCTGTAAGTTTTTTGATATTCACAAGAATTTGTACGCCTTAACTACATGTAGCCCAAAGAAATATCTTCCTTCATTTGGTTTTAATATGGATATTTTCACTTCATTTCTTTCCTGTGTGATTGAAATTTCATTTCAGGTAAGAGCCACCAAGAAATTCCTCTGAATTATTGGGTGTTTTCCGCCGAAAAAAGAAAATTCATTTGAATGTGTAAATGTAAAAAATTTCTTCCCATATTGTGAATGCAAATTCCAGAATGTTTGAAATCAAATGTACCGATGGACAAAGTGTTATGAACTAGAAGCCTTTGATCAAGTTTTGCTGAGGAGCAAAAATCATGAACTGTGGTGCTTTTTATACATCTGTGAGTCTACAAATTCAGAAGTTTGAGCGTCACAGATACAACAAAACAAATGACAGAATTGTCCACTTGAATACCTTACAATCAGTTTTGAGATTAATATCCCTGTTTTCCTAGAACAGTAGACAGAGGTGCAGTACATATTCTGCAGGTCAAGTCTGGTCACAATTTGACCATTTACCTCTTTCCTAAAGACAGAATTATTTTGAAGATAAGATGTACTTAAAGACTTTTTCCTGCTTATGTTCAGGAAAATCTTTTTCTGTAGAAATGTCAGTGAGTGAAAGTTTGATTCTTAAAGGACATATGCTGCTCACTTTCCAAACTTCAGCTCTTTTTTCAGAGGAGTGAATTAGAGAAAAAGAGCCATTTCACTTTGTCTGTCTCAGCTGACATAAGCTATGCAATGAAGCAGTTTTGGGGACTGGACAAGCAGTGCAACTGCTGTAATAGCCACTGAGTCTCATAATATCTGAAGAAAGCTCTTGTCCTTTTTGGCATGTTGTTATTCATTCTCAAAATGTCTGGACCATTTTAAATCGTACAAAATAGTAGAACCTGAATGATTTTTTTATAAGGTAAGCATATTCATGAAAATTGCTACATTTCAAACTTCTCTGTCTTTTTCCCCATACACCTTACATCTGTGAAAGTACTGCAATGCTGAAAACATTAAGTGTTTTCAGGCACTGAACATATTAACTTCAAATATTCTATATTTGTTAAGGAAACCTGAAAAACTGTTCAAAGATCAAGAAGATAACCATATCTTTTTCAATTAGTTGTCCATCTCTCTTTATTGTTTTGAGATTTCTGAAAGACACATACCATTTTAATATATTAGTGATTTAGAGACTGACAGTCTGTACAGAAACAATTTTTACATTTAGTTGCATAACCACAACTAGCTTCTAGCCAAGGGTTTTAGAAATTATTTATAAATACAGAAACAAATGTGAATATGCCTTTAATTAAGACATTGCATAGTAAAAGGTGTAAAATTATTTTTAATATTCTAATTGTCTTGGGAACTCCCAAAATTTGAATAGGGATTGCTGGGGACCTGTTCAGGCACGCTACTATTTCCCTTGGATAGTTTTGTCTTTAAAAGGTGACACACTAAATTACCCACTTGGGAACAGATTCAGAAAACATACAATTCTTCAATATTATGCACCCCAGAAGAACTCAGGCTTTATTAGTCCACTAATTCACAACATTTCCTTTAGAGATATGGGAGGTACTAAAGCATGATCTGGATTTTACCAAAGTCCCTTAGACCTCCTGTGTTGTGAGCAAACTTGTAGCTATAAGGCTGGAATGTTTGTTGGTTGAAATATTTGTTGGCTATTTGTTGGCTTTGCATAAGGCTGAAATGTCTGTTGTTTTAGACATTATCCCAATATGTATTTATGTTGGTTTTCCAATGACAGCTTGAGTAGCCACAACAGGATCTTTTTTTGTAGCCTTTGCATAAAAATGGTGCTTTGAACCTGGCCAAATTAATCTGCATTCCTACATGCTCAAAATATATTTTTCCACCTTAGGCATGTACCTTTTAACCTGAAGAGTTTTCTGTCAAATAGGAGAAGAGCAACAGGGAGGTAAACAGAATAACAGAATTACAGAATACAATAATCTTCCCTCAAAAATAACCCCAAAATTATAGACAATTCCTTTGTTTGGATTTTGGTGAGGCAACCAGTGGGACAGGTGGTTGCAGCCCACTGCCTGTGGTGCTGTTTCACTCACAGTTTCAGATTGTCCAGCCAGAGGGCTGCCCTCACTCCTGCTGGGTCACCAGGCTCCGTCCAGGGAGGGAGCAGACGATGGTGACATTTGCTCCAGCTGCTCGAGTGGCTCTGCTGGCTCTGCTTTCTGCAAGGGCACACACGGCTCTGCAAATGGCATTACTGAGTCCCCTCCCTTCAACCAGGCTCTTAAGCAGAATCCTCCACCTCTAAAAGCTTTTAGACTCAGACTTTTGCATCAGGAGGCTTTAAAATACTGCCTTAGACTGTAGCAGCTACTCACCACATGGACATTTGGCCTTGGCTGGCCCAGGCTTGTGCAAACTGTGATAATTGTAAACTCCACTCCACCTTACAATGTGCAGCTGCTTTTAACAGAAATACCTCCCAAATGTAACTGGCAACAAAATGCACAAATTCATGAGTTTCACACTTGCTTGATGAGGGCTTTTCATGCTCTTCTCAGCTGAGTAGCACTCAGTCACCAGCCATGTTGCTTTAAACATGCACTTTAAGGGTGTAAACTTAAAATATATTTGAAGAAATGTTTTGAAGTATGGAAATCAGCCATCCTGTTGTTTTATAGTGATGAAATAAAAAGAAGTTCTGAATATCAAATAGTGAAATTTCAATTTTTAACTAACTTATGATTAAAAGTCTGCCCAGGCTCTCTTTACCCTAAGTGGTTTATAATGGAAAAATAATGAAAATGAATATAGAATTATGTGTCAAAAAATCGTGCAATATCATGCATTATAATCAGAGAAAGCTCAATCAAAATCAGATTTAAAGGAATGGAAATGTTTTTGATTACAGAAGCATACATTCCAAACTTCACCTGGTATTAGACTATGAAATTCCAACATTGCATAAGTCCTTAAAATCAAGTTGGAAACATTAAAATTATTAAGGAAACATACATGTATTTCATTGTGTCGTCTTTAATAACAAGTTGGAAAATCAGAGTTAAGAAAAGTAAAATGTATTAATAAATATGGTGTATTATCTGGAAATTAAGATTCCAGCTTTTATGCAGAAAGGTCTTCTGTAGAAAAATAGAGGTTGTGAGGATATTTTCTTTTTAGTAGTTACTACTGTGACTGTTTGCATGGTTATTTTCTGTACAAATAATTTATTAATAACATACTTTACTTCAAATAAATTCAGAAAATCCTAACCACCCAAAATTAATTTGCAATTTTTCCATTTGTTTCACTGAGACCATAATCTTTTCACCTATCTTTTACAGATGTTCATATGTGGATGATTGAGGGAAACTGTGCAAGTGACCTAGAATTATATTCTTTAGAAAGGTGTTTTCCAGTAAGGGTAATCAATTGCTTTTCTCTTTAGGCTTCTCTGGATCAAATAATTAAAGAAAATCTGTTGTTATAACAAGAGTATCAAATATTTCAAAACTACTACTGAAACAGTAAAAGAGATCTCACAGAAATCTGTGAAAATAGTATCAGGGTGATGCTGTTAGAGGCTATTAACAGGTAGAGCGCTAATACCACTAGTTCAATTCATTTATCTCTTCTCTAAAAAGCATTTCTTCAATACAGCTACTTAATATTAGTAGAATACCTGCAGCCCTATCACCCAAATTCTTTTCTTCTTGGCTATTTCACCCTTTCATATTTTCATTTTTGCTTGCTTGCTGTGGTGGGTTTTAAAATTATTTTTTCATAGCAATTCATCTAAGGTTTTTAAATTTTTTTTTTTTTAATTATCAGTGCTTTGAAACCTAAGTCAAGTGATAAGGCAGAACTTTGTTGTGGTAATGTAATCTTGATTGACAGAAAAAGTATTTTCTGTCTCTTTTTCTTGCATTTATACATACCTATCATTACCAACTGTAATCAATTAAATGTACTGTTCAGGTATTTTAATCAGGTTATTGTTTGTTTACCTTCAATGTCTACATTTCTGAAAATTAATATGCATTTAAGTTATCATGTTAACAGACCTTACCTTCACACCAAAGTTTCAGAGAGGAAACTTCATTGACTCAGGCCCTATGCAGGAACCACCTTATGATATATTGATATTTCAATCCCTTTTTTCAAAGTACGGTGCAGAAGTGTTGAAATTATAAATTATATTTACAATTCGGATTATTTGCTAGTACTTTACTTTTAGCAACCCATTTTATATCTTATAACCATATTTTCATTGCTCATTTCTTCTTACCACTGCAGTTAGTCCTGCATTTTAAAATTCACTGCAATCAGTTTGCTTCTGACAAATGTAAATAAGAAAATCCCTTCCCAGATGCTCTTGTTAACTATATAGGTCTTCTGTATTTCATAGCAAAATTGATTTTAAGACATCTATTCTTAGGGGATAACCATATTTGCGGGACAAGTTGGATGTTTAAAACATAAAAAGCAGAAGAAGTAATTACCTATCTTCACCAAGTGAGTATAAATTATGTTCTTTTGATTTGATAGCAGAGGTAATGCTAGGAGTATTGTCATTTAAATTCAGCAGGAATTATAGCAGGAATTTAAATATTTTTTTCTGAATGTGGAATAACGATATACTCTCTTCAAGCCTCTCTACAGAGAAATCTATCTATGTAAGGTTATCAACTGGATATTTTATTTCTTTCAATGTAAGAATATCTGCCTTCTGCATTCTCAGAATTTAGTAGTTCTTGGTAATATTTGTGAAACAGATTTTTCTCTCAGTAGCTTACCTCTTCTGGACATAGTGTTGATGATATTATCATGCATCTCAATGTAGTCTGGAAACACAAGAAAATTGCAAATGAGTTGGCATATATTATTACTTTCTTCCTTCTCAATTTGAATACAATAAAATAAACATAGTGAAATATAGCATAATAGAAATGCAATACCAACAGGATCCAGTTCATCAGCAGTGCTATATAATAATTCGGTATATAATAATTGCTTTTAAAAATCTTGTTGATGAATAAAATAGTGATGAGGATGTTGCAAATCTATAGGAGCTTATAATCAGCTTTATAATACATGTACCAGGCTTTTTATAGGAATCAGTGATGGTAATAACTTTAGAACTTTGGACAGTCCAGCAGTGTTACTATAGAAAGTAAAGAAATTCTCTTAGCAATAATAATTTATGTATTATGGAGACAATCTAAATCCCTTGCGACAACTCTTCCTTTTGTTCAGTGAATAACTAGTCCAACTATTAAAATACTCTTACCATTCTCACACGAAGAAAGTATTTAGGAACTACAGCAAAAGGAAAAAAAACATGCTGATGATATACATTGCCTATAAAAAGAAGATACATTTTCTCTGAGGGATTTTGCTAATAAGCAAATTACAACAGCAACAGAAAATCAATTCTGGAGGAGTATCAAAGTAATGATTTTTCTTGGTGCTCTGTATTATATGTGCACTACTGCAATGACATGGACATGCAAGAAGAAAGTGTGTTCATCCCTACTTAATTCCTGAGAAATTTCTTCCATATGCATACAAAATTACTCAAAATTAAAAGCCAATTTTACAAGGACTAGTGTAATAGGCAACTTATATTTTGGGTTTTTTTGTTTTCTTAATTTCTTTTTTCTTCATTTTAGCTAAAACACACAAGGCCAGGTTGGATGGGGATTTGAGCAACCTGGCCTAATGGAAGGTGTCCCTGCCCACAACAGGGGAGTTGGAACTAGATGGTCTCTAAGGGTCCCTTCCAACCAAAAACATTCCATGATTCTAAAGTTTAATTTGATCAAATATCATTCTAAACAAGTATTTCCTTATAGCTCTCAAGAGTATCCCTTGAGATACTCTTACCCTCAATTTTGTTTTTCTCTTAGGAGTTTACATAAACTCTGCTGTCCACAAGACATTTTTATATATCATTTATATCTATTTCTTCCACTGATCAATGCTATATCTGTCATGTTGAATGTGCAGTCTTCATTAAAACATGATCATACATTTCCACTTTTCCAAGATGGCTTTGGAATGAACCATCATGGATATTGATATTATATTTAAATACATTCTATTTAGTACCTAGTATTTCCTCTAAATATTTAGTTTTGAGCATAAGTGTTGGGGATTCTTTAATGGATTGGGAGAGGGGTGGTTTGTAGTGTTGATTGGTTATTCGTTTTTACATGGGCATCTTGGTGTGGCAAAATCCTGTGTGTAAAAGATTTGTAGATTGATCATCATGCGGTAGAATTTCAGTTACAAAATCTTGCATAATAGAGCTTCTTCCTTGCAAATATTAAACAGTAGTTTCTTCTGGAAATCTCAGTGGGCTGGCATACTAACATCAGGAATGTGATTATGCTTTAAAAACAAATCTAGTTTTTTTAAATATCTTTCTTTTTGCACTGAATAATCTTAGAATATCCATTTCATGACTCAACTTTGATACTTCCAGTGTATTGTGCTGATGTGCCAATGGTTGTATAGTAGACATCAGCTTTTGTTCTAGTTAAAGATCTGAAACATAGAGATCTGAAACATCTAGATAAAGATCTGAAACATAGAGGTATGACATGCCTTTGTAAGTTAAGGACTTTTTTACTTCTATCTACTATCTATCCTTAACCCTGCAAGTGGCATTGTCTTGCAAAATATTGACAATTGGTTTTGTTCACACAGTTTTATTGAAACACTATAATGCAAATTATAACTGTGTGAAAATGTAAGTAAAATATTCCTTCTCATATTCACTACCTGGTATCTTCAGGTGGCCACATTATAGTAATATTTTGGGGAGAGGGATTCTATTAATTCCTGTTGTTTTTTTTTTTTACTTTCTGGATAACTGACATATTATTGCAATAAAACATATGTAGGGTCAATTCATGCTGAATAGTTATTAGAAACCATGATAACAAAAGTCATTACACTGCAGTTCAGTTTTGACAGTAAAATTTCTGCAACATTATCACAAATCCTCATGCATTAGTGCAATGATCCTTACTAGAGTTTCATATTAGAATCAAAAGACTTCTGTAGCATGCTTGATACAAAAAGTCATGCAAGTCAAGTGAAATTCTTTTATACTTTTATAGATAACATATTTTCATGTCTTTCTTGCACATGTATCTGACTCTGAGCCTTCTTGGATATTTCCTCCATTAGTATGTTTCTCATCTGGGTTACAGCTGTTTTAAAATAATGTCCCTGTTGTTCAGAAAGGCCAAATATAAAGTAAACCAGACAAAGGGCACTTACCAGTTTAGGTAATTAATTCCTTCTGATTTTGTTGTTCTTATATATCGACCTATATAAATAAATAAATAAAAATACAGCTCTCATATAAAGAAAAAATAATTTCTGATTCTAAACTTTGTGTTTAGTTCATTTATCTGGAGAGCCTGGTTTACTTCATGTGTTCGCAAGACTAGTAGTGAAAGCATGGTTTAGATTTTGGCAAAAACTTCCCAATTTCTTACAAAACGTATAGGAAAAATAAAACTGTCAAGGATTCAGTGTGAAAGAAATTAAAATTATTATAGGAAGAACTTAATCATTTTTATCACTTTATATATTAAATCTTTAAACAATTTTCATGACTATTTTGGTTAGGGAGATAAATGGGTAATCGAGCTGACATTTGGGTTTTGCCAATATAACAAGACTAGATAGTAGCTAGTAAGCAAAAATGTGTTTCTTACAGAATTTTTAACTGAAGTTCTTTTTGCCTTAGAGTTTTGGTACTATAATATGTTGACAGAATAGCCAGTTTCATATGAAAGTATGAGGGAAAAAGATGTATCTTCAATAAGCTTTTTTATTATGCAAACTTCCTAATCTTTCTTAGAGCTAATTACATTTAAACAATGTAAACATCAAGTTAATGTTACAATTAAATTTGAATCAATAACTCAATAAGTTCAAATGACTCAATCAGAATATTAATGCAACAGGCAACCAAACCTAATTATTAGTTTTGATAGCAAAGGATATTTTTGAGCTAAGTTATGGGTAAGTCAGTCTCCCTTCCAGATGCCCCAGCATATCAGTGTCTAATCAGGTCACAGTTTTGCTGCATAGGACAACAATTTTGCAGTCACAGAAAGCAGTGAAGTCTCTAGAACTTCAGTGTTAATTTGATCCTAGTGTCTCCTGTGTAGTCTCTTTTCTTTGGTTTGGGTTTTTTTCCCTAAAAAAAAAAAAGCAGGAATTTGATAATTTGGTTAGGTATTTCATTTTAAAGCTGAGTGCTCTCTAACGCCTGGAGAGTAAAGACTATGGAAAATTACTTTTATTTTCCCTGCATAGTCATGTATATTTAAAGGATATTTGTCCCCTCTTTTTTTTACCTTAGGGACGCCTGTGGTATTAAGACAAATGAAATGAGTAGGAATATTACTAATTTTAGTGGCCCACATTTCTTACAGTTTACGGTTCTTTAGGTAGAGGAGTTTGAATGGTGATGCCATTAGGCTCTAGACCTTGATTCACAAAACCAGCAACTTTGACTACAGATCAAATGAAGAAATGATTCAGACTTTAAAGGGTATCAGACAAATAAACAAAAATGATATTTTGTGAAACATGAAGAAATTTTATCAGTAGGGGTTTATTCATGTGTTGAATTTCTGCATGTCTGTAATGTCACTTAGAAACAAATCATCAAAGAAATGTGAGCGAGCTCAGTTCTTCCACCAGCAGTGTCGCAGACACCTTTTGTGAAAAATCCTTTCTTAGGATTTTTCCTGCTGGAGCTGAGCAGTTTCAGCAGCAAATGTAAACAATGTTTATCTGCTGCTGTGGAATGCAACAGGTGGATCTGTGATTGGTCCCCTGTGGATGTTTGGATCTACTGACCACTCATGGCAGGGCTGCTCTTGCTATCTGCCAAGAGACAGATCTTTGTTATTTTTTCTTTCTATTCTCTTCTTAGCATAGCCAGCTTCTGAAGAAGATCCTTTCCTTTCCATTTCTATGTAGTATAGTTATAATGTGTTATATATATCATAATATAATAAATCAAGCCTTCTGATCATGGAATCAAGATCCCTGACTCTTCCATCCTCTGAAAACCCCTGTGACCACTGTCACACAGTAGCTTTTTACCTTATTGTTTTTTTGTTGTTGTTGCTCTTTCCCAGTAGATTCTACCTCTAATTAAAAAGGATTATGTTTGCAGTTGTTTTCTTTTTATCCCACATCCTTTTATATTTTTCCAGACTCTAAGCACCAGACTGAAAAGAATAGGAAAAGAGACACTGGGGAAGGACCTCTCTTGTACTAAGCAAAGTAGAAAGAGACGGACTTTGTCAGCAATTCCATTAGACCACCAGTTCCAACACGTGCATAAACACTAACATGTTTGTGTGCACAAATTGCAGTAAAGGCCTGGCATGAGACTGGTCAATCCTTGGTCAGCTGTGGCTGTGATCCTCTGTCTTGTTTCATGTCTATGAAAACACTGTTAAGGTGGAGATGTCTTTTAACAAACTTTACAACACGCTTCCCTTAGGAGGAAAGCCTTACCCTGATCCTGTTTTGTGAGATTTTTATATTGGGGTATCTGTGAATGTGAGCTGACTTGACCCTGACACAAGACTGGTTTTTCTGCAACATTTTACAGAGATGTTAGAATTATTTTTGAGTCACAGACTTTTTAAATTAGAAAAAAAACCCAACCAGAATCAGTAATCAGAAGAGCTTCATTTCAAGCCCCTCTTTTCTTCTTCTTTCAAGTTTTTACTTTCTTTTTCTGATTTACATCTACAGGAGACAGGTTTCATAGTTCCAGAGTAATAAACAAATTTCCTGAAGAAATGTCCAAAAGTTCAAAAGATAACCACATTTATCTACTTGTTGGTAGAGAATGGTGCTAATAAGACGAAGACTGGATTCAATCCCTATTCAGGCCACTGACTTAAGAGCTGGACTCAGTCATCCCAGCTGGTGCCTTCCAACTCAGAAAATCCTGTGATTCTGTGATTTTTAAGTGCATGCATTAATAGTTTGAGATTTACATTCTTAGCAGCTGAATAAACTCATGTTCATTCAGATTTACTTCAAACTTATATTAAGATCATCATTAAGGTCACAGAGTTTCAGCTTAATCTTGCAAATACTTTCTAAAAATATTTGGTGTCAAAGTAACTTGACTTAGTACTTAGTAACTGACAAAAAAACCTTGCAGAAAAAACCAAACAAAATTCTCTAGATTAATAATAATCATGTTTTTTGCTTTCCTTTGTACATCCTAAGACTTCTTAAAGTCTTTCATGCTAATAAAGAATACCTACACAGTAACTCACCTCAGAAGGGTTACTTATGTTAAAGTCTTTTTAGGCCTACGTTTTCCATGCTTATTTGCTTGGAAAAGTAAAAAATTCTTAATTGCTTAACATATAAGATTAATGTGCCTTGTTATGCAAACTGTAATTCTAGAAACTGGTAGAGACTTGGTGTTGTGCCTCCTTAAACGTTTCTGCTCCAAAAAGAATATAATAGCAGAAATCAGCAAGAATGTTCTTAGCTATAATTAGCTGGAAGTAGTTTGAAAAATAATTCTCAACTGTCTGTGTTGAATGTCTGCTGTGAGGTGGGGGAAAGGTATTACAAGTTTTTGTTTCTTTCAGTTTTGAAAGGGAAAAATGTCCAACAATATGCTGACCATCTCCAATCCCACTATACACTCTATAGTTTACAGTATTTATCTAAATAATTTCCTAGGGAATTCATAAAAGAATAAATTTATATGAAGAATGTAATTCTATGTAAGAAAACATTTCACCATTTCAAGGAACCTACTAAAAGTGTCATCAGACAGTTCAATTTTTTTTATTTCAAAACATGTTTACATGGGGTTTTTTTGCTCAATTTGCACAATAGATAATATCCCATCTTCTAAGAAGAGAAGGTAGAATTGCTGCCTCATCTATTCAGGATAAGGAATATTAAGAAAAGTGACATAACAATGACTACCAAACATCTTAATGATTACTCTTACAGATTAGTTTAAAAAATGAGAGAGGGCTCACTCCAAAACAGAAATTTGGAGTGACAAAGAAGAAATCATTTAATTCCTTGAAATGGAGAAGGGAAGTGGTTCACAGTATGATTCATATTAGTTTTCCAAATCAGTAATTTCCACAAAGACAGAGAAATAGCCTAATGCAGATTTGGTTGAAGGCCTCATTAGCACGATAACAACAAGGATCAAGATCTTATTAAAAAAACCTATCTCAGAAAAAAGAGAGTAACTAAATGGTTTAGACTATTTTGGTATTTGTCATACATTAGTCTGTTCTGGCATTCAGTGCTCCACCTCAGAGTGCTCCACCTTCATTGTGTATCACAACCATGGCCTGCTTTGGAAATAATATTACCACTATTGTTCTTTAAAAGCTGCTCAGGTTCACTTCCAAGAATGAAGAGTGGCCACAGACTGTGCAAGAATTGCTCAGTGATGCTGATGGAAAACATCTCGCCCCTGTTAGATACTGAACCACCCACCACTGCACCACTGCAAGCATCCCTGGGATTGAGAAGGGAGTATACCAAAAGCAGTTATGCCATCCTGCTGTCCCTACAGTTTTGAAAATATTGATACTGAGATTCAAACAGATATTTCTTTCCATAGGAAGAACCAGAAGGCCGAATTAGAGGTATTTCTCTTGAAAGTAACAAGGAGACCAGGCAATGGCTCTTGGAAAGCATTACATTAGCAGCTGAAAGGTACACAGTGAGAACATTTTGTTTTGTCTGGATGGAATAGATGAAAGAAAAGGTTTTTTATTCTTATGCACCTTCTCACCTTTCTGATGGAGACATCTGACTAAGAAAACAAATTAGAAGATGCAAAAACAGAAAGGAGTTCGTAGTGTCTCACAGTCGACCATTTACTGACAGTGTTTTTTTAACACATGTAAGGTTAATGATTAAGGTCTTTAAGGCATTATTTTTAAAACATGGTCAGACAATAAAATATGAAAGCACATATCCAGAGAACAAAGTGGCTTGAAAACCTGATTTTAAAGTTTCAGAGAAACAAACAAAATTCTCTCATTTCCCAAGAACACCTGTCCGAATTAACAGGTTACAAATTATCCTTGGATAAGTCTATCTTGGTTTCTCACTGTATTTTCACACACTGTGAATAATTAGTTTTGAAGGAGACAAAAAGGATGAAATACTCATTAAGATGTTCATCTAAGAGTAGCATCCCAGGCTGAAAGAAATTTTAAGTAAATGTTACAAAAAAAGTAGTTTCATCAGTAATGCTGAAGGAAGAAACTTCACAATAACGTAGGTCCCAGATCTGGGCATAATCTGCAAGGCATTTTATCTTCTTCCAAATCTCTGCTCTAAATCAGACCATGAGAATATTAATTTGAGTCTTTCACTTCTTGAGAACCCTTAAACCTGGGATTTTGGAGAACAGTCCCTGCTTGATTTTCAGGGTTTGAGCTTTTACCCCTTCACCAACTTCCAAGGCTGCACACAGTCACTGGTACTCCTGCTCCTACCTGGCCTGCATACTAGAGCTGGAAGCTTTTTCCTTTTTCATTCAGTAGGGTGTGGTGGGACATCAGATACAGTAAAGGTGTGGTGGGATATCAGAACACTTTTTGAAGTGTCCCAGAGGCTTGGTTTTTAGTGTCAATCTCCCTTCAGTGAATAGTAACTTTGCCCAGCTCCATTAATTTTTTATTTATTTATTTATTTGGTCTGGAATTAGGCTGAATCTGTAAGTAATAGCACTTAGAATATTAAAAAGTGACAACACAGATACAAATAATGAGGACTAGGAGTAAAAGAAAAACTACATTTGCTCTATTTAGACCTAAAGTAGATCTCAATTTCCATCTTCAAGTAGCTTTCTGCTTCCCTCTCAATAATGTAGTTGTCAGTGTTTCAGGCTTTGGGAATTTTCCTGTTTTCCTAATGTTACACCTTACATGCTAGGGTCACTCTTATCTTTCGAAATGTCTAGGAGGGCTAGATGGATTTAGCATTTTCCTTGAAACTAGCAGAAAATATGACCCAAATGAGTAAGAGAAGCTTTATTAGAAAATGTTCATTCTATACCAAGAAGTTCCCTTGTATATTTAACTGTTTGGTAAACAACCCTTTCCTTCAATGAGCTGTGAAATTCTAGCACCTCCCTTTTGTGGCTATTTGATGTTTTACAGCAAGGACATGCCTTTCAATCAACCTGAGAGGCCATGTCCACCTTCAAAAAAAAAAAACAAAACAAAACATACTGATGTGTATGAAATTAAGTTATTTTCAGACAAATGGTTATTGGTTGCTATCAGACATTGATTGCAGTGAGCCAGTTTTTTGGGGCAATAGTTTTAGGCTTGCATTAAGTGAAATATTTTATTGAAAGTTAAACTGACAGAACACAAGGCAAACTGCTTTTCCTTACTTGCCTAAAGGAATTTCATCTAATGCCCTGATCAAAGAGGTCAGTAGGACAGGAGTGTGATTTGTCCCTGTCACAAGACAAAGACTGATATGAAACAATGATCTAGGATGGAAATTCACTTCTCTAGGGAGCAGCTGTAGCACATTGATTCGTGCTCTTGGGTATGCATTGCTGCAAGTCACTATAGGTGAACCCAGAGTTTGATATTTGTTAGAATAAATGAATCATATAGATATCTTACATTTATCCAGCCCTTTTAATTAAAAAATATTCACATTTTCTGAAAAGAATTTGCTGAATTGAAGAGTGAAAAACTGAATGCAGAAAAAAAGAGATTGGGAATGAGAAATCATGGTATGAACAAACACCAGAACTGATCTAATTTCCAGAGATAAACTGTGTTGATGCAGCTTTACTATCCATTTCCCAGTTACCCAATGTAATTTTGTTGGTCTTTATATGTTTTACCACTAAATCTAGCCATTCTTGACATTGATTTCAATGCAATTTGTGTAATAGGTCAAGGGAAGTGGTGCTTATTGACTGCTGATTGTATATGTTTTTCCACCTGAAGTGTTATTGTTAATTGACATGCTTTTTCATTTTCCTGAGATAATTTTTACTCTATTTGGATAACTGCCTGAAGTTCCCCCTTCATAAACAGGTCTCTTTCATGGCTTATATCAAAAATAGTTTTGAAAATCAATAAATTGCAGACACAAATTCATCCCTTCAACAATGTAACATTAAAATAACCAGATTCAAGGTAGTTTGTCAAACAAAATTTTCCTTTGGTGTGAATATATGCTGTCTGCCCTGAACTAAATCACCCATTTCTAAATGTCTTGTAATCTTGTCCCATACCATTATTTCTAGTAATATTCTTGCAAAAGAATTTTGGGTAACTCTAATGACCTGAAGTTTTTTGAATAATTCTTTTTGTCCCGAAATATTGTATAATGTTCTATATCTATTACTAGGTGATTACAGGTCCTGTGTTGCCAGATTCTTGATCTCAATTCTTGGAGAGTATAAGACCTAGTTCTGGCTTTTTGCTTTCCCTTATGAAGTTTTTTTATTGTATTTCAAAGATTGCCTTCTGGAATTTTCTTGGTAATTGTGCACGTAGGGATAGGGGTGGTGCTTACATTTCTGATGTCAGGGCTGCATGACCAGCTTCCTTTAGCTGATGAGAGCAAATTGGCTAAAGTAACATACCAGAAAGAAAGGCAAACATCATTTTAAACAACAGTAGTCTGATTTCTGCATTGGTAAATTAGCAGACAACACAAAGGTTTCCTCTTGTTCTTCTTTTGAGAAGTCCAGTGTTGATACCTCTATAATTACTTGTGTTTATGTAATTGATTCCCAATGTGTGCTTCTCCATTTTTAAGGTGCCCAAAATGGCTTTATAAAGGCCGCAACAAAGACTCCAAGAAATATTTCCCTTTCTTGAAATGTCATATTGAATGTACATATTCCTTCAGATTCACTGAAAGAATGACTACTTTTTGTCATCCACCCAAGCAGACTCCTTTCCCTGTATTACCCTGTGACTCTTGTGTTCTGTATGTTGGGATCCCAGCAATGCTCCTTGCAGGGTTGTTCTAGGAATAAATTGACAAAGGCAGGCAAAAAAATCTCTCACCGTTTACCTCACTCAGTGGCAGGTATAAAAGGCAGTTATCTACTTTAATTGAAAAAAAAAAGTGAATTGAAATATCAGGATTACATAGTCAAAAAGATTTATACAAAGAATTGATCTGTAACCATGAATGTGCTGGCTCTGCTCGAGCTGCATAACTTGCAAAACTTGCTTTTAGATCCATGATCTTTGTCAGTACTCTCAGCAAAATGTGGAAATTTTTTTCAGTACACACTCCACAAAGGAACCACCTTCCTGGGTGCATGTCTCCTATATACAGCCCTCAGAGGGCACACAGCTGCCACCAGCATGGTGAAGATTCTGGCCAGAGGATTGGCAATTGATACTCTAGAAGAGGGCCCTAAACCAAGGAGCAGAATTTTTAATCTCTTGGCCTTAAGTGACTGTGGACACTGCTTGATTTCAGAGCAAAGTCAAGACTAGTTACCTTAAAACAGGGCTGCAAACCCCAGAATCATAGAATGGTTTGTGTTGGAAGGGACCTAAAAGATCATCTGGTTTCAACCCCCCCACCATGAATTGGGGCCCCATTCTATTGGTTATTCTGTCCCCAGGTTCTCATTCTATTGCAAGGCATATGTCAAGAATTGCACGGACTCCCACTGCCCTGGTAACTCTCTACACCAAGGTCTTAGGCTCACCAGATCCCTGGTGAGTCTCAGTCACTCCCCAGATCCCTGCTGTGCTTTCCTTAGGCCAGCTGGGTGCATGAGCCTAACACACATCATACACAAATACCTCTGTGAGGGCTTCCCTAAAGAAGTGGGTTTAACCCCTGGAAAACCCTCTGGATACCTGGGAGTGTTGTGATAGACTGTCAGATAAATGGAATCATGCCTCATTTGCTGAACAACCTTTGCTGGTGTAAGTTAAGAAAAAGGTAACTTTTCAATTTATACTTAGTACATTTGACCTCAAAGTCTGTGAATTATATAAAATACTTACTTGTTATGGGTTTTTTTTCTCCCAGAGAATTATTTGCAGTATTAGTCAACTAGTGTCCTTTGTGAATCCTCTTATAACTACAGTTTTCTAGAACACACAAAAATTTCCTCATCTTGAGATGTACAAAAACAAATTCATACCCACTCCTTGCAGAAATCTCTATCATGCTACACAAGCTAATATTTCAATATTTTGAAGATATGTTTCTTTGGCAGCATATTATAAAAGAAAATTATTTCTATTATGTTTTTTCTATGTGTATCTGAAAACAGCAGTATATATTGTATCATATCTATATATATACTTAAGCCTTCTAGAGATTATATTCATTTCATATGTCAAATTCAGGCTAAGCAAACTGTCAAACTTTGTTTACTAATTTAATACTTTTCCTTTAATATCCTGTTTTGGTTCTCTAGTTATAACACAGATGCACCTAAAGTTCGCTAGAAACATTTGCCATTAGCTTCTTCAAAAAAAAAATTAAATTTGAGGATAATCCTACCTCCAGAGCTTATTCTGTTCCTGGCCATTGACTGTGACAGTGAAAGGCTCATCTGAAAGCAGTGGAGCATCCCATCTAAAAGCATAAAACATATTACATTTCATGAAAAAGCTAATTCAGATTGTTTAATTCTGGTAATATTGCCTCTGTCACCTTCAAAATCAAAATGTTCTTTCCTGTTATTATAAAGAAAACAACCAAATTGCTTAAAAACCCATTTGAATACACAGCTGCCTTATGTTGCATACTAATTTGATTAAAAATGCTTGTGCCTCACCAGCACTTTTTTGCATAAAACACACTAGTGAATTTAACAAAGAAATACAAATATATTTTGCCAATTTTTGATGACAGTGTGCTGTAGTGTCCACAACACCCCTGGACCGAACAAAGATCTCAGCACAGGGTTGGGAGATGTTAAACTGAATGTCTTGCTGGATTTGTTTGCTCAATGCTTTGGGCACTGTGCCAACCTCATTGCGAATAACTGCATTAGTCAAGTGTATCCAAATTATTACAACACAGCGTCCATCCCAGTTATTGCTGTTGAAGCATTTTCTGAATCTTCTCATCGCTACAAGCGTTTATTTGAGGGGCGAGATTTGCGTAAATTCAGGACAACTTTAATTTTTTGAGGGAAAATCTTAACATCTTTACAAGATGCTTGTTATTCCTAGAAAGAGTAATTAAGCAGTAATTGCACTACTTTTATTTACATATGTTGAACACCTTGCCTGAAAAGAGGAACTGCCATAAAAATAGAATGAAGGGAAGAGGACCCAGAGAAGTCATTGTTTTTTCACTTGATAAAAATATGAGCTTTTAAACAGTCATCTCGCCGCCTTCTATCTTCACTATCTTCAGCTTACCTCTCTAATTTGGATCTAGATGAAGATGTTGCAATAAGTCTTCATGGATTTCTGTTTGCCATGCTTTTACAAGGGAGATGGCAGACTGTATGTGTTTTAGCCCTTACTTTCCTTGAGGACATCCTCCTCCTAGCACAGAGATGTCCAGTCTTTCTCAGAATAGCAACCCCTGAGCTAAGGTATGTCTGCAAGCCTCAAAACATGTGTGTTACTCCCTCTGCAGCTCAGAACAGCTCGGGTTAAGGTGCCTGGATGGCTTGAAAACAATGAAATAACATTGAGCTTTGCAGCCCTCACTGGCTCACTTCTCCTCCCAGCTGCGCATTTGTTTTATTCTGCAATTTCCAGCTCAGTGTAGTGCTGGCCATGAGGAGCAGTTCTGACAGGAGAGAAGTGCTGGAGCTGCTTGAAAGCTGCATGCCATTCAAGGGATGAATTTGGATCTTTCCTGCTATATGCAGCAGGGCTGGCAAGGCAAAGAAATATCCCTTCTCCTTGTTCTGGAGTCAGTGTTTTCCTCCTCTTACAGTGGATGGCAGTAATTTTTTCCGTTATCTACCCTCAGTGAAGGAAGATTTCAATCTGCCACATTAGTGTTGTGTCCTTAAGCTTTCTGAACACTAGGTCTATCAGTAGTCTGTATTTTATTAGGTCCCTTGGCTGGGAGCAGAAATTGTGGCCTCTTGTACCGGTGTATATGGTTGTGTTTGTTGCAGCTGGCAGTTTTGCCTGGTGCACCTTATTTTCCAGGAAAGTATATATGATTGGACCATGAAAGTGTAAATTATCATCTGCTAAACTTGGTTAGAAGTGAGAAGTTAGAGCAATTAAAAAATATTTGACATTATATTTAAAAGAAAAGAAATATCTACATCTTCTGTGAAAGAAATTTTTTTAAGCCATTGGCTTTGAAACACTGATATTTATTTTTCATTGTACAGAAAACACATTTTGATAGAGCAAATACATTGTAAAGATGTACCTAGAATACACAATATATTCTATATATTATACATATATTACATGTTTTATGTTCATGTCAATGTTTTCATGCACTGTACTAAGTCACAAGTAATTTAATAAAATGAAAGTCTCAGAAATTATCAACGTTTAATGAGAAAGCAGAAATATATTTTGGAAATATTTTCATGGTAAAAAACCCCAAAAGCATAAGACAATGAAAACTTGGAGGACGATTCCTTCGGTGGAAAACTGAAATTTTAAATGTTCTTTCATTTATGTTTAATGACAGCCAAATATCTTTTTTTTTTCTTTTGCTGCTTCTAATAAATGTTGATTTCATGCTGAAAAATATAAATAGCAAAATATTTTGGAAACTTAAGTCTCTGCCTTCTTTATCAACTCCAGAAGAATGTTTTCAGAAAATATTTCCTCTTTGTCTCACTAGGTTCAATACAAAATTACAAATTTTAATGCCAAACCACCAAACACATGTTTTGTCAAGGATAAAGTAGTCCTCATTTTTCACACACAAACACATTATTGTCCATCAGCTGCAGAATGGTGATGCCTTTGTGCAGTTCTGCAAACAACAGCACACAAGAGCAGTATGGTGGATTATCCTGCTGTGAGTGAGGGATACATGATTTCCCAGTCAGGGGTGGACATACCTGCAGTATGGATACACGGACAGCACTTCTGCAGATATGCAAACCATTTAGCTAGAGGCATAACTGCTGCGTCTTGTGGTGCTGTTTGTAAGTCTATACAGTCTTTTAAGCTCCACCATGATATTTCTGTTCCTGCCTTAAATTACCTCACAATGAACACTCTTTACATAGTAAAAGAATGCACAGTGACTAAATGACAGAGCAGCCGATGCGTGGTAACCTTTTCATGTGTCAGAGCCCTCTGACAACTTGAGTTTTACATATGCTTTTGGATTTTTAACACTAAATCATCCGTTTGCCAATGTTGTTACTGAGCAAAAAATTATGCTGTTGAATGATCAGAGACTACTTTTGCTTTATTTGGGCAAGAATGGAGATTTCTAAGAGTTTCTCAGATTGTTGTTAGACTGGGGAAAGAATTTAATTTAGAGTTGTTGTATCCTGAGGATAGCTAAGTGTTGTTTTGATTGGATTGTACTCTGATGATGCCACTGATACATGCATTTTTGAAAACAACTGCTCATGCAACAAGACTTCTGTCTATTTTAATAGATCAATCTTAAGTTCTGCATATGTAAGTTCTCTTAACTCTTTAAATATAGTTTATTTTCCTCCTGGCTGGTTTAGTGCTACCAGGGTTTGTCTGTGGTCAGAAATGCTGGAGTAAATAAGGCAGCCACTCCCTTTTTAGGTCTATGAAGCACTGATGGTGCACATACTCCCCAGTGGCAGTGTGTATGTACCCAAATACATGGGCATCCATATGGGTGTATTTACTTCCCAAATGTGCTGGGAAGGCAGGGGGCAATGATAGCCTTTGGATCAGAGAGCAGGTCTGAGAGACACACAGATAGAATGCAGATAACCACCTCTCTCTCATATTCACATTTTAACATTCATCTAGTGGCTTGACATTCCTTTCTACCATTTGGAAAATGCTACAGCCACCATTTCAAATGGCATTTTTTCTTCTATGGGGGAGAACAAAAGCTTAGGATAATTGATTTCTCCCTACTGCCATGTGGGGCATCCTGTGAAAGGGATTATCTTTGGTTTCCTTAGTCAATATTTTGCAAACATATTTCCTTCACAGAAAGGAGATCTTTCTGAAGAAGAACAGTGACCACAAAGAAAGATATAAGACTCTATCTCCTTGCAAAATGATTTGATCTCTTACACTTCTGACACACCTATAGAGGAACACATAGGAGCATGAAAGGAAATTAAAGATACTAAATCAATGTACATGAGATAAAAAATGTTCCTCTTTCCTTCCTCATGCATTTTCTTCTATTTAGATTCAAGGTGATCAAAGTATAGCAAACAAACCATTAAGAGAATTTCTATGGTACTTGAAAGATCTTTAGCTACTCGGAACCTCTGCAGGGAACCCAGATTCCTGCAGCCATAATTTCCTTCCAGAATTAAATGAAAGACATTTCTAGTGCAGAATTATAGCTAAAATGCTGTAATTTTCTGAAGTACCGCCCATGACCACAGAAAGTACTCTCAGCCACTGAATAGTGCCTGACAATCAGTTCAGCGAAGTCCAGCTGCTGCTTTGAGTCTGGGATTGGAACATGCACTCTGGGACACAGGGGCAGCTACCCTGCAAGGGTATTTTATTAAATTAACAGTAGTGAATGGTGCATAAAATTGTCACTAGGATGAATTTATTATAGTATAATTTTATTCTCACATTATTCTGTATGGGGTGCTACCCCAACAGAGTTTCCAATTCAGTAGTATGCCTGAAGCCAGGGGTTCTATCAGCAGTGTGTCAAGGGGTGCCTGGCTCTCATTCATATATAATTTACTCCTATTACATGAGATTTTTCTATTTTTCTGCACTAACAGTTGTATATTTTCTAATGAAGGTTTAAATCAACTGGGAACCAGGGTATAAATAGAGTTTCAGTATTTTGTGCCAGATATGGATTGTTTGTCTTCCTGTTAGTTATGGATTGTGAGTGTATTATTGCTGAAGGAAAATTTTGGGGGGTTTATTTTTGTTTCATGTATTTATTTACCATTTAATAGAAATTACAGAAGCTTTTCAACTGTTCAAAATTAATTATGTCATTAGAAAAAATGCCTGAGATTATTAACAAAAACACATGAGCCTATCTAGCCTGCACAGGTCAGCTTTGTGCTTATTGAACTTGTGAAGGTAACTCTGACAGTATTTTGGTATTTAGCATTTCCTAGCTGAATCTATATAAAAGCTAACTAGATGCAAGCCCTTCTTCTTCAACATTTTCCAAACAAACAAAAAAATGAACAACACTGCTACAGAACAGCCCCTCAAATATAGATCTTTACCTTACCCTTTAATCACTATATTATTCTCCCCAATATGCCCACCAATCTATTTACAAAAATGTCAATAATATTAAGATGGCTGCCTCCTGAAAGTGTATTACCATTTATCAAAAGGATCTGAGAATGAGCTCAGAAAGAAAAGTACATCTGCAAAAAGTATTCTGAATGAAATAAATATTTAAAGTTCGGTATGCCTGCATAAGAAATCTCATCCTTTGAAAAATGACAGGGTTGCAGAATTGAATTCTTCATAGGACTTTATTTAAAAGCTTTGACAAGGACATGTTCTTTGAGCCTAGGACTGTACTTCTACTCATCTCAACTTGTTTAAACCCACTCTGCAACTGGGATTTCAGCATATGTTCCCAAAAATCTAGGGTATTCTAAGGCCACACTATTGAAGGTGTATGGAAAGATTTTTATAATTCCTTTCCCTTGAAGCTCCGCTGGTGACTTTGCAGTGCATGAAAATATCAACGCTTGCTCTGAAATAGTGCAGAAGAGAGAACCTGAGAGAACCTTTGATCTTTACCCTACAGATGAGTATCATAGCCAGCTTCTTGTTGACTTAAGGCACAAATGAACCCTTCTGCTAACCTCAATCCCTCATTTTTCACATGCATCACCTTGATATGAAATAGGAAAATGTTTAAAATTGGGAATAAGCATGTGGCACAGGAGAGTTCTTTCCTGCACATCCCTAATGCTGTGTTTTACTTGAGATCAAAGGCCACCCTTTTTAAAACGTAAATATTAGTATATTTTTTCTGTCTCTATCAGTATACTTTTAGCTGAAATTGACATTTAAAAAGCTCCTCAGTAGCTCTGCAAATCAAACATTAAAGTTTAAATGCTGAAGAGTATTCATCGGTGCAACTATTTTGCTGAGGTAATAAATATAATTTAAAGGAATATATTCGATTGAAGACTATCATACTGTGTTGCTATCAATTTTTATATAATGAAAGAGATTAAATGAATCCTTGCTAATGCATTATTGGTATGTGAAGAACAAGAAGAAACAAATTACACACATTTTTCCACTTAATTATTGTGCTAGACACATTGTCATATCATTGACCTATTTGGTCATGCCCAAGTTAATCATGCCTGAACTTTTCCCAGTGGGAAATAAGCTTCTTCACTTCCTGTCTTGCAGGAATATCAACTAAAACTCAGTCACATATGCCCACAGCCTGATCATTGTAGCCCACTGTATCCGTCATCTCCAGCAGTGAAACCGTGGTCTGCAGCGTGCCCGTGAGAGCCCGTGTCAGAAACCCATCACTTCCCATGTGCCTCCATTCAACTCTGCTCAATCACTTACTACACTAAATTATCCCAATCTCCACTTGGAAAAGCGTTCCCTTCCTCTTTTTTTTTTTTTCCTTTTTGTTGTTGTTGTTTTAGTTGTTGTGTTTTGTTTTCTTTTCTTTTTTGTTTTGTTTTGTTATTGTTTTTGCAGGGAACTGTTTTGTCACACTGAAATAGAGTTTATGTGCAGTGACAGCCTAATAAGCCAGCAACTTTAGTCGCTTATTAAAGTCAAGCATGTGTCTTTGTTTCATGTTGCTAATGATGTGGAACCGTGGAGGCCCGAGTATATTTCGTCTGGACGGTGTGGGAGCGAATGCTGAGAGCTCATTACTTGGCTCCCCATTGGAATCCTGCAGGCTTCTGCTCATTGAGGAGACTGTGGGGGCTTTGACAGAATTATTATACTGAATATTTTTAGACTCATTAACTATATCACCAAAGCAAAACATCTCTTCCTTAGATGCAAATGGCTGCAGCTACTGTGGCTTTGCTTTAGTTATTACAGAAAAAAAGGATGAAGCTTGAAAACAACTTAGAGAAAGGATTTTCATGCCCGAATGTTTGAATTTGTAACTTATATTGGCAATGTGTAAGCCTTTTTTACCACATTTAAGCCACTCATGTCTAAGTGCCATTTAAAAATGCATATATTCAGTCTCATGTAGTAAGTGGTGCTCAATCCTTTAAATTTAGAAAGCGCTGTTGAAGTACACAGCAAAATAGGAGCTCTTGAAATTCCACTTTCTACTCCAAGGTGAAAAGATTTAAATGCTAAAAACTCGTGTTAAACTAATTATAGATGCTTCAGTTAAGCCTTCAAAGGTGAAGAAATTCTGAGTTAAGGCTAAAATTCTGACTTTCCTTTAACCTAAGTGCTGGAACATATGTACTGTGCAGTATGAAAAATCACACACTTCTCCAGACCATACGATTCCTAACCAAAACAGAATGATTTAAAGATGAAGAGTGAGACAAAATTTTTAGTCTAAAACTGAATTTCCTTGCTGTGATGGGTTTAAGTTGGTTCTTAATGTTACTTTATTGTAGCTTTTTGGGGTTTAATTGAGACTTAAGATGTACTTGAAGAAAAATATGAATACCTTAAAATTAATTCTTCAGAGCAAAGGACAGAAAATTGCATTTATGGCTCCATTTGTTGGAAAAATGAGGTTGGCTGTGAACTGTACATTATTTCACCTTCTGTAAAATGATATTTTGATTTCTTGATGGGGACTTTCTCTATGTGTTGTGTACAGCCTCGTCCTCTCTAAATTATCAGCTTGAGTATTTGCCCAAGTACATACACATTCAAAAAACCCTGCAGACAAGAGGTTTTTTTTCTCATAATGTGTGCAAGCATTCATTAGGATTTTATTCTCTAAAATTATTGTAGGTTAAAAAAACAACTATTTTGATTCCTAGGCAGAAAGACATTGCTTTTATTTGTGGTTCATTTCCTGCTGTAGTATTCTCTGACAATGGTGACACCGTCTTTATACATCAAGAAGTTCTTCTTTCTAAGACTGCCAGGGACTCTGGAGGGAATACTTCATATCTGAAACATGTCTCCCTTTGGGATTTCACCATCAGAATAACAGTTCTGATCAGTGGCCCATTAGAAAAACGTTGGGGTTTTTCTCTCTTTTTTTTTCCTGAAGCTATGAAAAGGAATAGTTAGAAATCTGACAGATAAGAAAATTATACCGGATTGAAGTTAATTTTTGTGCACATAGGAATTTCATGCTGTCCCTCAAGCAGTAATTTCTTAAAGTTGCAAAGGGAGTTCTGAAGTTAAGCTCTGGGTAAGTGCAGCCACAGGCAGTGTGGGTGCAGTTTGTCTTTTGAGAGGTTGCAGTTCCTGTTCTTACATGCTTGTAGCACAGTGCTGTTTAATTTAGGTGTTGGGCAAAGCTTTTGAACTCCAGCGCCTCAGGCAAGGTTCCTGAACCTTTATGTTTAAGCACCTAAGTAATGGTAGCCCAAATTATTTCCTGGGAAAAATAAGCCTTTCTGAAAGACCTGATTATTAATATGGGTCCCACTAAGGAAGCCAGCTCTAAAACCAGTGGTCGTGGTTGTTCAGTAAATACTCTTCCTTAAAGCTGCACAGAACTTTTCAAATTCAAATGTAAATTCTCAACTGCAGAACTGGTTCACAGTTGTGATTTCAGATGTTTTTACTAAAAATAGCCTGAAGGCAACACATCTGTCTAGGTATACATAGATGATCCACGGGAAATAGAATAACTTGATCTGTAGGCATGCAAATACAATTGTTTCGTTTCCGACAGGAAGCATGATAATCATTTTAGTAGATGTATTAGTACTATAAACAGATGTTAACTATCAGTTATTGTATTTAGAGTCTTATTTACAGTCCTACATTTAGCCAAAATAAAAATCACTGTATAATTCTACCTTTAATTTTGTTATTTTAGCTATTTCAATGCCTGTGAAGTTGTGTCTTCTCAGTTTTGGAGAGAAAACGTACTATAAGGTGGTTTGGTTTTTTTGGTTGTGTTTTGTTTTGTTTATGGTTGATATTTTTGTTGTGGTTGGAGTTTTTTGTTTTGCTGTTATACCTAAAAAGCTATGCCCTGCAGTGAAAAGCCACTGGTAACAAACATGCCTATTTTGCTGGGAAATATGAATTAGGAGAGTTAAACTCTTATTAAGATGCATTCTTGAAATATACAATAAATATTTATCAGATTGTATGATAAAATTGAATATTTGTTCAACATTCCCAGTGACTGTGTTACAGTGAGTTCTGTATTATAAATCTTTTTATGTCCAATGGCATACAAATTTTTTGTTATCCACCCTCTAGGTACTATGTAGTTGCCAAAACCTGGCTTTCCTAGAATATTGACCAAGTTCAAAGCTTTGTACCTATTAGGGGTTTTAGCATGAATTTTAAATTTTTGTATTTCTTTGGTATCAGTAGCAAGATGACTTTGCAGTAAAATTTTATTTTTCTATTGCCTAACCTTTATTTAAGATAAGACTTTTGTATTCATTAGGAAGTGGTTGCCTTATGTGAGGATGTTATGGCATGGAGCAGGTAATTTTTTCTTGATTTGGACTTCTGGAGGATTTACCTTATGTAGATGTTTAGAGTAATAGAAAAAGAAATAGCAATATTTTTTTCTATATAATACAGTATGATTGACCTCAGAAATGGTCAGGTTTTAGGAGCCTATAAACTTTTGAATTAAATATTTAAAGGTATGTTAAAGAAAAGTGATTGCAGTATGTTTATATGTGTTGTTTTGGTTTTTTTTAATCAACTTGTAAATCTGAATTTATTTATATACTGTTTATTGCTTTTCCAAACTCTGGAATAGTATAAAGCATCCAAATAGGCACCTTTTTGGTGCTTATTTGTATTAGAGGACTGCAAAACAAATAGTGTGCTAGTCAACCTAGTCTTTAATTGGAAAAAATAACTATTTTTTATATCTAGGATAGGGTTATTCTGTCTGTGCTGACATTAAGTGACCTGTTCTGTGTTCTCCAGTCCTTCTCTCCTGATCTTTCAGATTGGGAAGCTTTTGAAACGCAATATTTCACTCCTTCCTTGTGTGCCCAAATTTTCTTCCAAGAGAAAGCAAGATACATGTGATGTGTGCAGGTCTTTGCTTTCTTTTCCTTTTTGCAGGAAGAGAAGACTGATTATGATGAACTATATTTATTGTTACTTCTCCTGTTAGAAGTTGAACCTGTGTCCTGAAAAGCAGAAGAAAAACAGACATAGAAGAAAATCACCAAACCCAGAAAATTCAGCTTCTGACATTTATGCTTTATATTTTTCAGCATTGGCTGCAACAAAGATTGACAGTATTGCTTTTAAGGAACTTGATACATTAGAAAAGGCTAAAAAATGAGACCATGGAGACCTTCTTGGGCTCAAGCCCAAATGGTACTTTTTCTTGGTTTCTACCATGCCTTTGTCAGTTCCACTGGCTTGCCCACCCTACACAGCACTTGACCATGGATTTCTGTCCTCTGGATTCCATCAAGGGCCTTCTGGCCTTTACTGGTGGCTAATACTACATATGACTCTTTTTCAGTTTCATGTAGACCCACCAGAGTAGATTTTTAGAAAGGGTGAAGTTATGCATAGTATGTCATGAGCAGTGGCACAAGAGAAGTCCAGGGAGAAGATGAAGTTCTCCATTAAGTCTGAGTCAGTCTATGGAGAAATGGAAGAACATGGAAGAAGTGGAAATCTATTTGGGCCACTCTGCTTTCAGAGGCTGGGAAGGAGTCAAAGATCCCCTAACATCACCAGTCATGTGTTCTCAACAACATCTGTGAAAATCTTTGGGGCAGTGTTTCACCCCTTTTAGCTCTGTCCCACATGGAATATTGTTGCACTCTCCAGAAATTGTCTCCCCCAGAAATACCCTGTTACACTCCTCATGCTGATCTGTTCACAATGTGAGTCCACTCATTGCTTTGAAGGAGATATGAAAAGGAATATGAACCATATAAAAAAGGCTTTGTAAAAATGCATAGGGCCCTAAATTAACATTGCAAAGGCAACTGTAAGTCTGGCATTTCCTAACTTCTGAACATTTTTCTTTCCTTTTATTATCCTTTTAAGGTAATTGTGTGTGATTATAAAGGCATTAACTAGATTCCTTTTTGCATCTTTCATTTATCTAGTAATCAGGAACATAATACTGAATCTATTTGTGTAATTGTGGCTGTTAGGAACCTTGGAAATCAAGGCAGGTAGAACTTGTCAACTAACTCATGGTTTACTAAAGTCACGGACTCAGGTCATTAATAGTTTAAGTGTCTCCTCATTAAAAGAGTTTAACCAAAGATGTGTTTTCTATCTTCTTTATTGCTGCCACCAGCTTTTACCTAGGAAAACTGTTGTTTGAAAGGATTTATAGAAATCACATTTCAAAGAAGGATTATAAACCCCAAAGTTCTTGATAAACATAGTGAGAATCAGTCTGAAGCTAACATGCTGAAGACCTCTTTACTTTCAGATGCACTTGAATTTGCATCAGTTCTGGAGAATTTTCTATGAGTTAAGAAAAGCTCACTACACAGTCATATTCCTTGATAAGATAAAAAAAGAATGTAGACACCAATTTTAAGTCAATTAAATACATGCATTTATAATTTTGAGGCAGTTTTCAGTATTTTCTTTTGTATCTATTTGATTTAATGCCTTCTATTTTAAATATTTGTTTTGTAAATATAATACCTCTCTATTAAAGGCTGATTTTGGTGCACTCATAAAGCCTTTTTATGAGAAAAAAATATGATTACAAGAATCACCCTTAACTAACAACAGCAAATAAGTGAAAACTTGTCAGCAATGTTAATGAAACAAAAACCAAAGTGACTATTTAACATCTTGTGTTCAATTGATTTCTCAAAGACAGAAACTGAGTTTTCAGTGCTATCCTTAGAGTTGGAAAGAGATGCCTGGGGTCTTGCTCGTCTGGGGTCTGTGTCCCCAGCACAATTCCTGCAGACAGACTGCCATCAGTCTTGTCAGCATGACTATGCCTGTGTGGTCCCCCAAAAGAGAGGCTGTGGCCTCAGCTCTACAGCAGGGTCCCTGGTGGCTGACAGCAGAGCCGGGTGCCTGACACCCAGAGGTTCTGAGGTGTTGCCCAAAAACTGGGGCACAGGTCCTGAGCCCCTGTGCCACTGGAGCCAAGAATGTCAGTGTTTATAAAGTCTGCAATTTCGGGGCAGTCAGCCTTGTCAGTCTTAATAGGCTCCCTGTTGTGGTGCTCAGGGATGAGGCATGGATCTATCTGGGCTAGAGCCTGGCCTCCTAGGAGTAGGAAACTCCTACTGCAGTTTCTTTGCTGCAGTATAAAAATTACAAATCCTGGGGGTCATTGCAGATGCTGAGCAAATTAAATTGCTGTTAATTCTACTTACATTGTTGCTTTTGGGTTCTTTTCTCATAAATTGAAAATATGGCTGTTGTCCTTGATGCCACTCTTTGGGTCTTTGCCCCTCAATGCAGGGTGTCTAATATAAGATTGAGCTGTGCTGTTTTCAGGCTTTGTCTGTCCTCTAGAGCAAGGACACACCCAGCTCAGATTTGTGAGTGCTTGTCCTGGCTATTTTCCCAAGCAGCAGCTGGCCAAGACCTCACCTGTTTGAGGGTTCTGAATTCACTGTGCTGTAAATAGCTGCATGAGGAAGGGAAATGCGTTGTGTTTCTATCGGCCCTCCAGATGAGGGGAAACAGCAGGTGCCACATAGCACAGATAGCCTGAAGTTGAAAAATGAGCAGGTGAGTCTTACTATTGCCACATACAAGAAACAGAAATGCCAACAGCTAGTGCTTTTTTTTCTCTTAAGAATGGGTGAAGTAACTGGAAACTTCTTAGCATATCAGGAAATTAAGACTTATTTAGCTTTTGCATAGAATTTTTTCAGTGACAAACAGAATATGGTCCTGTGATTGAAGTTTTTATCAGGGACCAGAGACCTTATCTTACAGAGATCAAGTGCTGCTTTATCATTATGAAATATAATAAATCATGTACAATGACAATACAATCTAATTGATGGCTGCCAAACTCTGCATGTTGTTGAGGAAGAAAATATGAGTGAAATACGATGCATACAACAAAATTAAACTTGAGTGAAAGTTTAGAAGTAAAAGCATGTTAAAGAACATTTTGAGCAATGAGAAGACTAAATAAAGGGGAAACAGTGAAACACACAAATTAGTCTCTCCTTAGCTAAAAATGTTCAAAACTACATCGTTGCAGTTGACTCAGTGCTAGTTACCAGCACAGTCTATCATTATTAGCCATCATGTATGGTCCATGTCCATTTGAACGGAGTGGGATAAGGAGAAGAAAAACCACCTTCCCCTCATGCCTCCCTCTTCCCCACCTCCTCCTCCTCCTCCTCCACACCAGTAGCACAGACAGGGAATGGGAGTTGTGATCAGATTTTCACTGCTCAGGGAGATGAATCCTGCCCCTGCTCCGGTGTGGGGCCCTTCACACAGGAAACAGCTCCCCATGAACTTCTCCAGCATGAGTCCATCCCAAGGACAACAGTTTTCCACAAACTGCTCCAACATGGGTCTCTTTTTCCATGGGGTGCAGTCATTCAGGCCCAGGCTGCTCCAGTGTGTGACCCCCACAGGATCACAAGTCCTGCCAGGAAACCTGCTCCAGCAAGGGCTCCTGTCTCCACGGGTCTGCAGATCCCTGCCAGGAGCCTGCTCCAGCAGGGGCCTCCTGTGGGTTCACAGCTTCCTCTCAGGCACCCACCTGCTCTGATGTGGGGGCTTACAGGTGGATCTCTGCATCCCCCTGAATGTCCATGGGCTGCAGGAGCACAGCTGCATCACCATGGGCTGCAGGGGGAACTCAGTTCACCTTCTGGAGCATCTTCTCACCCTCCTTCTGCCCTGACCCTGGTATATGCAGGGTTGTTCCTCTCACATAATCTCACTCTCTTCTCTGGCAGTTCTGCTGAACATGGCGAAGCGTCTCTTAAAAGTCACCCCCACCAAAAGCTCTGACCAAAACCTGGCTAGACAGACCCAACACAACAAACAGACACTAGAAGAGACACAGAATATGCTTTGAAATCCAAGCTGCAAATGCTATAGCAAACAAACTATTTGTTTACCTGACTTAGCTCTCTAAATCTGAAGGCTGAAAGGCTCTGTACAGAAGAGCAGGCAGAACAACACTAGTGAAGAAAACTTTTGTTTGTTTGTTTGCTCAACTCTTCAAAAACTTAACACAAATAATGCAATTGGGAGTTTTCCCAAAAGTATTTTTTCCGTATTTAGTTTGGGGTTTTTTAGGAAATATTAAGGTGGGAATATTGTAGATTGAAACAGACCTGCAAGGCACGGAATTCTAATTCCTGCCTTCTTAGACACATGGTTTCTTATTTCTTGTTCTTCTGGTTCTTGTTCTTAATTTTCTTCATCTTTCTTCTTTTCAGAACTTTAGAAGGATTTGTAAAAAGAAACAATTTTTTTTTGAATACTATTCAAACTTCTCCTTTACATTAAGTCCTAACCTACATCATACCTGTGGCATTTTTTATCATGTAATCCTTTTGTATGAATGACTTAGAGTAGCTAGTGAGGGATTTAATTACTGACAGTGTATGAATTCATTTTGCCTTTTCCTTCTGCTCACATTGTTCTTCCCATAGAAATGTGGCTGAATGTTTAAGCCCTTCTGAGGACGAAGGGTTCTGGCAAATATTTTATTCCAATCATCTTGATAGCTAGTTAATATAATACATATTATGACAGACTGAAGCTAAGTAACTAATTGTAAACTATATTCTATGAACACCATTTTAATTTTTGCCTTCCCTGTAATATCAATTTTTTCAATACCATACCCATCCTTTCTGAGGACAGGCAGATAATGGGGGTGTGGAAAATACAGGACTGCCTGTCTGAGTGCTATGTTCTCAGATCAGGGAATGAAGTAACTCTTTAGAGGTCTCTGTGAGAGTACGACCAAGAATCACACGCAATAAATGACCAAGAAGATGATGGGTAGATGTGGTGGGTATTGGAATCTGAGACTTTGTAAACCTCAAAAGATTCTTATGTTCAGTAAGCAAGAAGGACATTCTGTCACTTTACCTCTGAGGTGAGCAAGAAGGAAAACAGCTGTTTAGCCTAAAGACGTAAATTAGAGCTGGACTCAAAGTCAGGAAGGGGGTGATTAGGATGAAGAATTTTCATAAGATTTATGAAATCTAACCGCTGATTCTACAAAGAAAAAAAGGGTGTCTGGTTAGACAAAGGGCGTCAAATTCAAGTTAGTTGATCACTTAAAGACTTCAGTTTGACTCTCAAGATATCTCTTTTCCATCACAGCATAGGTTCTAACCTGAACCACTGTTAGATATTTTTCCCTTTTTGTTGAAGTTGGATCCCCTTCAGCCTTCACAATCCCTTCCTAATCCCTTCCTGCTCATTAATTCCTTTCATTTATGAATTCAATACTTATTGTTTATGAAGGGCATGTGTTTATCTGGTTCTTCAAAGACAATTCAAAAAGGAATCTCAGTATACTCTTGACTGTGCAGACTATACCTAGTCTTCAAAAGGGGATTAGAGATCCAGTTTGACCTGCTCCCTAGCACTCCATGCTGCATATTTTGGGTACCACGTCGTGCTGTTTTCACTTGTGCTAGTCAGCACTTTCTGAGAGAAAGACTAACACAACGTGAGGAATAACATGCATCAGGCTCTGCTTCAAGCAGAGAATGTTAACAGGACAGCACAAGTTTTATTTCCCTGAAAACCATACAGCACTCCACCACTATCCCAGGAGACCTTGCCATGTCCCAGAGTATGCAATGCTTAGTCTAGGTTTCATCCCCATAGGCTGAAGCTCAAACTTTACATTAATTCAGTCATTTAGATGTTAACCCCTCTGCCCCCTAAAATACTGTGTTTGTCTCAGGGCAATGAGGTCATCACACAAGGCTGAGAACTGGCTGTGGACTACACAGTGTGGGCAAAACCTGCCTGCACCTCTCAGCCTTACTGCCACAGAGTGGTTCCTGGCTCTCTTTATTTAATGATACCAAAGCAGCCCCAGGGGCTGAGAAACAATGTGCATCTCTAAGATGCAGTCAGCCATCAGCACAAAGGTAACATCTGGCAAGAAGTTAGGCACATCTTAATTGGCCAGCTGTTCTCCTGATTGATTCATTGCCTTGCAGGAAGCACACTTACCTCTCTGTGCTCAAGGTGGCCCTACAGAATCCCCAGCCCCTGGGTTGCTTTTGCTGGCTGGGTGGTGAATTGTGCAAACATATGTGGGAGATCCCTGTGCAGCTGAAGGCTGTGTCATTCTTGAATTGGTTAACCAGAAGTTGATTTTTTGTCATGGATAAAGAGATACTGGTGGGGATTCAGCCAGGCTTCCAGGGACATGTGCAGCTGCAGAGTGGTCCACAGTATTATCTGGATTATTGCAGTGCAAGGTCCTGCTGCACAAAACCTAGGGATAGGTTGGTGACTGACCTATTTGGCCAAGGGCCCAGAAACACAAATGGAATGGAAGTACTCTGTGGCGACAACAGGCTCACTTCTGGCCAAGATGGGTACAAGATGGGCTTGATTTATGTTCCTTGAATTTTCATGAAGTTATAAGGGATAACTAATAAAAGTATGTGTTACCCAGAAAAAGATAAAATGGGTTCTTTGAATTACATTTTACTCTTCTGCAATGATCAGGAATGCAATTCACTTTATATGAATTGGAAGCAACAGCTGAATATAAATGTTCATCATCATAATATTTGATGTCCCTTAGTCAATACAGGCCGGGTGTTCTCTCTCTATTCTTCTAGATATACAAATGAAGGACATTTTGATAATTATTTTTAGTGTGTTTAAAAGGTAGCAAAGAAAGCAAAAATTCACCCTTCACAAAGATGGAACCAATCTTAGACCTCACCATTAAATTGTTTGGGGAAGTAGTGTAATCTATTCCTATTGAAGTTTGTTTATTATTTTTTAATTTTAAAATTATAAGCACATGAAAAAATTTGTCAACAACACTACATGCCAAAAGAGCCCTAGCTTATTTTTTAAAAAATATGTTAACAATTATACTCCAAAAATCCTTTAGGAGGGGACAGAGGATGGAAGATGGTATTTTATTGTGCAATTTCTGCAGAGTAAGCGACAGAATCTGCAAAAGGAATGACTAGGGATTATGGCTGCTTTAAAAGAAGAAATTAATGACAAGATCAGAGATTTCTTTGGAGGAATCTTCTTTACTTGCAGTGTTTTGACACTTCAGCTTCTGTTCTCTGTTCCTCTAATGGCTTTGTGCAAATACCAAACAAAAGTTGGGAAAAGTTGTAGGCTTCTGCAGATCAGAGTTTAGGAGGCAAGAAAAAATTTAAAGAATTCTAAATAATAAAACCTTTAGTTTGGAGTAAGTGCAATTATCTGCACCTTTTCAAGATGTTTCCATTAATTGCTTCAGGCTCCTGGGGATGAAATAATTGATTATTTGAGTATAATTGAGTAATATTTGATTCTAAGTGTTACTAAATTATATAAAGAGATGATAAGTATGGATATATTTTCTTTCTCTAGCCGTAGAATCTGGTAAGTAGAGAAATTTTTGAGGAAAGAATAACATCACACTTATTCTATATCTACTCCATATCAAAGTCTAGGTTAAATTTTTAGGAATCTCACATAGAAAGCACAATTTCAATCTCCATATTGGTATTTCAGTAGCAGCCACAATAAACACAAAGAAATCGTGATTTTACTCTATTGGCTAATTCTTAATTTTTCCCAACAGCAATCAAAGATCACACCACTACTCTTTCATTTTCTTCTTACTCCATTAGTCATTCTGCATTCACCAATATTTTTAGTAGAAGATTGTACTCTTATTTTTCAGACTTTTCTTGGTTTGTTTTTCAGTGGATCTTGAAATACAATTTTCCTTTTTTAAAATGTAATACTGCTAATCTGCTTACTAAAGCATTAACAGCTGGAATAAGGTCAAAAAAACAAGTGCATCTTTTCATGTATACTTGCACATCAGCTGAGATTTGTTTTTTTCATGAGGCTTTCACTCATTTTAAAAGTATATCCAGCCTGTTGACAAAAGAGCTTTATTTAAATGAACTATGTAATCTTTACCAGCAGTCTGTGGAGCAGATTTGACAATAAAGAAATATCTCATTACCTAGGAGCTTTGTATACTGCACAGGTGTAACTTGGTAGTGGAATAGTATAAAAAGATAAATATTAACTGGATTTTGCTAATAAAGCTGCCATTCTTACAGTGCCAAAACCTGTAGAGTTGTTGTAATTGCCGTTGTTTGAGTTGTAACAATGAATGGAACTGATAAGGCTTATGTCATTTACATAGAATTTAGCATTCACAGTGCAATGTTGAATTAATATGACACACACATTGGATCCTCTGATATCAGATTAGCACCATAGGAAATAGAGAACGTGTAGATTTAGAAGTGACTTATTAGCCCCTGTTCAACATGTAACACTAATTTGCTTAAATCTGAAAACCATGGTAGGCTACTACTGAGAGCAGTGAGAAGTTGTTAGTGATTGTTCTGTTAGCTGCATTTTGGTCTGCTACATTTTGCAAGAAACTGATGTCTCAAGAGGGACTGCTGCAGAATTACAGAATGATGTTTTGTATAATGCAGAAGGTCAGTTACATCAGTGTCAATCAGGAGAGGAATTAAAAGGGTTATAGTCACTGCATGTAAAACAGAGATGTGTTTTAATAAAACAATTCAGCGAAATACTCCTGTTTTCTGTATTGTCAATACCATAAAATAACTAAGGGTTTATTGCTTAACATAGCAATCAGTGGCAAAAAAATCTATCCCTTGAAAAACTAATATCAGCAACACCCCTTTTCATGCCACACTATGATTCCAAATCTCCCTGCTACTTTCTGTGAACGTGCCATTCCCAATTATATCTAAAAATTAAATACTTAAATTGGGTTCCCAGAACCAACAACAGCAAAAACCAGGATAAAATTCCCATTTATCTCTGGAAAGTTGACTTTAAACTAATTAGTTGACATGACAGGGGTACAGTGTGGCAGAGATATGAACATAATACATTTTGCAGGGCTATATCCAAGAGCCTTGATGTTGTCTTCCATTCTATGTCTTCTTCAAAGAGTAAACCTGGTTTCATGTTCAGTATAGAACTGCACATATACATAAGCTTTCCAAGTGTTCTGAAAACTGATGATGGACTTTTATGGTGGTACTTACCATAACTACCTCTAGTTCAGTGATATTCACCTCAGCTAAATCTAGTCTATTGTTTACTAAGATTTCTGCCCAATGTCACCTCACATTCTGTGTAATATTACTTTGAAAATTATTTATCTTGCAGGAAAAATTTACTTTTTTTTTCAGAATAAACCTATGAGTTTAAATATTGTATCCTGGATATATCCTAGTGGATAATATTCTTTATGATAATGACCTTTGCTCTCTGTTTTGACATTTTTAGCTTCTGGATTGCTGTGTTTATTGCTGACATCTCAATCGGTTATTTTTAATGTTAAATGGTTTAAGTTCATGATATTTCATCAAAATATTGTATAGGTAGTGGGCTGAGTCTAGTGAGACTTCTTGGAAGTGCTGCCCATGTGTTTCTCTCATCTGCCTCAGCTAGGTGTGTTTTTCCATTCTTGCTGATGCTTAATCAATTTCTTCATTTTAATGTCCACAATGGTTTTAATCACTTGGCAAGAAGCTCTATATACCTACTGTAACTGCATTATTTTCAGCTACTCATTCTTTTAAATGTTTCAATTTGCATTTTCTTGGATTTTTTTTAATCTGGAATCATCCTGTTTTCATCACAGTTATGTCTCGAAGTCTCTGTAATCAGAGAAATTCCCATTCCTTGAGCCATGTAGCTGAGTTCAGTTCCTACTTTTCAGGCTGTTTCTGAAAGAAACTTCAGGAAAGGAAAAGGAAATTTCAGTTAGTACTTGAAAAAACCCATAGTACCAGTTTTTCTTCTGTTAAGAAGAAATAGATATTAATAGAAGAAGAAGAAATATAGAATTTTCTTCTGGTAAGAAGAAAAACTGGTTATTATTATTATGGCAATGGGAAAGTGCAATAATTGCACTGGGAAAGGATATTACATCTTACAGTCTAGGTTTGGATCTCCTTGTTTGGTATTGCATTCAATCATAGCTATGGAAAACCTGGATAAAAGTATGATGGTCAGAATTATGCCAGTTTTGATTAACAGTTGGACTTCTTAATCAAAAATTGGCATCCTTAGCACAGGCTTCACAGTTTGATCCAAAGAAACCATCCAGTTTTTGCAAAGACTTGTTTCTCCAGGTTTTCTGAGCACCAAAGGTGTTTGTGCTGGTACACAGATAGGCACATTGCTGTCAGTAATGAATTTCATCCAAGACCAAAATAACAATCTAATTAAAGACAACAATCAAGTTTCAGTGCTGTATTCCTGACCTATACAACAATGGGTGACAAACCACTTTGTGAAGATGGTTTATGTGCAGGGCACAGTCACACAACAATAAGCATTCTTATTTGCTGAACAATATTGGTACATAATCTGAGCAACTGTAGGACTACTTAGAAGGTCAAGAATGCTCACAGAGGAGAATATGTTATTTAAAAATGATAAAAATTTAAAACATCTGTTCGTGACTCTATGCAGACAATAGTTTTCCAAAGACTTACAGTTTTTACCAGAATATATTTATGAAAAAGTCATATCACACAGAAAAATGCTGTCCCCTCAGAAATGTGAGTCCCCTTTGCAAACTGCACCCAGTAAAGGAAATACCAGTATAATTTGGTAACAGAAGCACAATAATGTATTTTGCCTTGAATTCCTGAAAACAAAAACAAGCAAACTGCTTGGGCTATCCAAACAAATTCAGCCTGAGGCAAACACCTGCCATGCACATTTTTAGATCAAATGTATAAAGTTTGGCAAAATTGGAGGAGAATTTTTTTTGAGATAAGCTTTTTCTTTTTGAGAATAATAGTTTTGCCTATATTATTATCTACTGTTCTCTGTATGACCCAGAATCTGGCCATTTGAATGGATCAGACACCTTTTATATAAGTATGAAATCTAAATGCAGAATACATTTATATTACGAATAATTTTGTAAAATTAAATAACCTTCTATTCATAGAGAGTCTTCTCATTCTCAGAGGTAAAAGAGAAACATCTATGTTCAGATCAACTGAATTTCACTATTTAAAAACTGCTAAGAGAAGAAACAGGTTTGTAATCACAACCCAATGTGATGCTGGCATGCCATCACTGTCCAGAACTGGTAATTGAAGCAGTCCAAATAGTATGTTATTGACTGAGAAAAAGCATCATGACTGAGTTCCAAGTGCTGTTCACTTTGTGTTCTTAATAGGGCCATTTGGTGTTTAAACAAGTGGAAACCCCTAGCTTTGGGTTCATTGTCAAATATCTCTACAATCAGTGTTGTTCTATTGCTATGGAGCTAGATTCTGTAATAAAAGACAAGCAGGTGAAAATTTTGGATTCCTGTGAACTACCGGACAACAAATTAAAAAATGTTCTGGTCTAAATAAGATGCAGTTACTTCTTTCTAGTTGGGATTTTCTTTCAGTTTAACTGTTTTTTGCAATATAGAGAATCTAAATATAGTGATAACATTAATAAACAAGGACCTAGAAACAATGCCACTGAATGAATGAATTAGGCTTTAATAGGCCTGAGCTTCAAAAAGTATAATATACTTCTAAATCCATTTTGATTCCTTTAAATAAGAAATTACAGGCTAAAATATTAGCTTGATTTCATTCATATTACTGCAAGTCAAGTATGGATTAAATGAAGTATCTAGATTTATTATAACACAAAAGTTAAAGGTGGGAACAGATTAACCTACCCAGAATCATAAGGTTCCTCTCTAGTAGGACAGTAATATCAGGTAGTTCAGTCATCCTTCTCCCAAATTAATGCTGATATTATAGATGATGATAGTGCCAGGTGTAAAAAAGGAATCAAGTAATTATGGAGTCTTATGGTGCCCTCTGCTGTGAACCGCAGAGGAGAACCACAACACCAGAGTAATGATAGTGAAGCCCCAAAGCAGAAGAATGGCAAGGCCAACTCCATGAGATCATTTATCCTCCCCAGCAGCTCCCAAAGGTGTCACTCCAGCAAAGCCATTGGCTCACTGTTTCCTTGTTTTCAGGATGAGGACTAGGAGAAGACTGCTTGCTGCAAAAATCATCCTTCTGTGCACCTGTATCAGCTGCAGCCATGGTAGATTCAAGAAGATAGAAACAGGAATCTTGGGCTTTCCTTTCCTTCTGAATCCCCAAAATCTGGAGCTTGCTTGTCTTTCTATTTCCTTTTTCCTTCAGTCCTGCTCTCACAGCAAAGCAAACATCAAAACCAAAGAGAATTCCACATAAATATTTGGCTACTGTACCTATTCCTACACCTTGGCCACTGGAGATGGATAGTGTTACTTCCTCTGCCAAATTTGTCTCAGTGAGCTCAGAATACTGAGAAACACAGTGTGGAAAAACAAAGAAGCAAGCAACAATGCCATGTATTTAAGTCATGCATGCCTTGCCTTTTTAAGTTCCTATGTCTAACAAAAGATAAAAAAGATCAGGAAAAGCTAATAACCATATATCTGTTGTATGAGCAAGAACAGCATCTGCCAGAACTGGTGCCTGTAGGGACAGGGAGATCATGACAAAGCCTATGAAATCTGCTTTTGGAATAGAAGTGCTTTTTAGCTCAGTTACTTGATATTTTAATTTTTTTAATTACTCCTGCTGCTGTTGACTCAGGAATTCACTTGGCCCCTCCTAGCTTAGTGAGTTCATCAGTTTATTCTACGATTACAGGCAACATTATGTGATCAACTGGTTACTTTCTCACAAACCTGTGTTTCTGACCACCTGCATAAATGTTATATAGGTTGCAATTAATATTGAAAAATAATAAATATTTGGGTTTGGCTCCATTACGGTAAGCATAATAAAATATTTTTGAAATATGAGATGCATTTCAAAATGTGATACATAATAGCATCATCTATTATGGACTTGTAATTTTGGAAGGAGAAACACTAGCAAAGGTTGTACTGGAAAACAGCCATTATAAACTGTCAGTTTGTCAATAAATATAGCAATTTTCATATAGTTAACCCTCAAAACTTTTTCATGTCTTTTAATTCTCTCAAGACAAGAAATCGGATAGCCACCAAACTCAATAACCACCAATCCCTTTCACTGTTTACTCTCAAATCCTTCCATATACTCCCCCAACCACCATTTTCCTTATCACATAGCAACAAAATATATCTTGCAATTATTTTAATTTCTTACAAAGACAGGATTTTGATAATCTAAAACTAGTTTTCTACTAAATTTGTTTTTCCAGGCCCGAAGCAGGTTGTTTTAATAATATTTCCTAAGTTCTTATGCTTTGCCCCTCTCTCACTTCCATTCTTTTTCAGACTTCAGAGTGGTAACAAAAAAAGTGAGATTTCAAAATAGTTAAAATAACAGCAGACAGGCAGGAAGAGACAGATTTTAGAAAACAAAATAATTTTTAAAATATATGGGAAGAAACTCCATTACTTAGAAAAGGTTCTTCAAACTGGAAAATATACTAGTTGGGTTCAGGTTTTGGCTGTGATTCAGGTTGTTTTTTTTGGTTTTTTTTCTATATTTCCATTGAGTCTGTTTACCTTCCCTCATGCTATTTTTAACATACACAGGCAGAACACAAAATATTATGTACAAGGATCTTCCTTAATATTTTACTGCCTCATTTAGGAAGATGCATCATACTCAGAGCTTCCATGGAATCTAATGGGACTTATGGAAACCTTGTATCTCCAAAAATCAGGCCATTAATTTTGAAAATGTGCATTAATTACTCTCTAGGCTGTAATAGCTCACCTGCTATTACTATAATCTACATTCTTTTGAAAAAGTGTATTTTTCACCTGGTATGCCACGCTTGCTCCCAAAGAGCAGTCATATCTTGTAATGTAAAATCTTCTTTATAACTGATCCAATTATTGACCTGTGGCATTGACCTTAATGAAATGTAATATTTCCAAAGGAATGGTACAATCCATTGTGTTAATCTGGTTGACAGGCATACTCTTGAAGGCTTCATGATAACAATAGCTATGGAATTTATTGAAATAATTAACTTGAAACACAAACCCGTGTATTTCCACTAAGCAATGAATTATGTGGTTTAAATGTTCGTTTTCTAAATTACAGCTAGTCTATAGTATGCAGCAGCATTTGCAGATTTTGCCAGAACCCACAGCTGTTTTCAAAGCCATTCTCTGTCGGTAGATTTTCAGATCTGTTTAAAACATTTTTGTTCTAGACTGAGACCCGGCACACAATATTTATGCATTCCAAATACTCCTTAATTTAAAGGAAAAACTGATTCTAGTCTTAACTATGGCTTGTAACAGTCACTGCTGTTAACCAAAGGTGAAAGCCTTCAGGTAAGTACTCCCACTTGGAATCAGTTCACTTAGGATCCTCTGCACCAAATGCAATTCCTAGGATAAGTGTTCTCTTTTCTTTATGTTGATATAAAATCCTTTTTTTTAAGTAGTGTCACTCTCAGCCACTGCATTTGGTGCAATTTAGTGCTGTTAGATGCTTTCATGTCATGTGGTTATAGCTGGGTAGATTAATAGGAACTTCTATATGGAAATTTCTTTCCTGTTATTGTTCTCCCTGAGCAGTTGATGGCTAAGTTAATTCTCTTTAGTTTTGTCATGCACTAAAGCACACATTGCCAAGCTATGATAAGCTTTACACAGGGAAAAAAAAGCCCTTGTGTCCATCAAAGTCTTAAACTTGTATTTTAAACTTTGGCCTGACCTGATGTGCCATTGCAAAAAGCTTCAAAAGATTATTTTTTTAAGAAAGGTTCAATATGTCCTGAGGCTATCGGTTTTGAGTTAAACTGGGTGAAGTAGAAATATTTTACTCATCAGCTTTGCAGTCACAGAGTTTGCCTCAGCTAGAACAAAACTGCTGAGGCATTTAGAGAAAATTAACCCCCCATCCTGGCAGCCAGATGTGACTGGTTTCTGATGAATGCACATGAGTGGGCTGAAAAACCAAGAGACTGTGAAATTCCTGTCAGGTCCGTACAGCGCAGAATGGGCTATTGACTGCTTTCTATATTTCCCTCCATCATTCTTCTTGAACGCTATCATTAATTTCCTCTCCTGCTCTGACTTGGGAATTTAATTTTTTTTTTCCTGTTGGGGTGGTGGTTTTTTCTCCTTCCTCCCCCCACCTCCCTTCTCACCCGTCCCCCCCAGCCTGCCCCCCGATGCTGCCGTGGCCGCGGCCGCGGCGTTGGCGCTGCTGCTGTGGCCATCCCAGCATCCCAGGGCGATGGAGCGGGGCCACACTGGCCGAGTGGTGGAGCCTCTCCAGCGAGGCCTCTCCAGCCCGGCTGGGCTGGCGAGGATCCAGGCAGCCTCTCAGGAGAACGCTCAGAAAATATTAGCTGTGCAGGTAGGTGATTGCAGGGAAGTCGGAAAGATCATTCTGATCTAGATTGAAAAGCAAATGATGGGTAGTGTGATGAAGCATTAAAACCATATCCCATCAGAGTTTTATAAATTTTTAACCTCTTTAATAAACTGGAATTGCATGAAGGATGAATTCAGTAAGTTAGCACATATACCATGCATAGATTGAAAAAAGAGGGAGAGATTAGATTTATTTCTCACAAACCTTTGAGAAGATTATTATAAATACATTGAATATAAATATTTGAAACGCAGAGTGGCACTGCTATTGCTGCTCAGTTGTTTTAGAAGGTGTTATTGTGTCCTGTTTTGTGCAAATATTATTTCCATGGTAAACACTATTGTCATTTTCACAGTATTCGTATTTAATATCTTTAGAAGAGGACTATTTTTAAGAAGTATTGCACTTTCCTAACTCAGTTATACAATAATTTTCCCTTATTTATTAAAAAAACCAATACTGTGAAGATATGAGATTTAAAAATGGTTTCCAACAATGTATGGTTTTTCGTTTTATGTCTTGTTCCCCAGATAAATATATTTATCAGGGAAAATTACTACTATACAGTATAGTTTAAATGTTCGTTGATTTTTTGTCTCGTGCTACGGTATCTTATTTATATTTCTGTAAAGCCACTCCTTTCAATCTCTTCATAGGTAATGGCCATAACCAGATGGCATTTGTGAAGGATTTTTAAAAGACTTAAGTGAAATATTTCTTCAGACTTATTCCTTGCAAAAGAAGTTACATTGCTGGTGAAGCTTTGGTGCAGCAAATTCTTGCCATCTCTGTTGTCTAATTTTTAATGGTCAAGCTTTGTTGTGTAGAACAATTTCACTGCATTTTAATATTATGTAATTACACTTCACGCTTGTTATCCGATTAATTAAAGCAAAACTTAACTTGAATCAGTTCTAGAATTCCATTAAGTTGCATCAGCATGATAATCTGTTTTCAGTGCCTCACTAAGAAGATTTCTATTTTGAAATTCCAAATTTCCATATTTGTTCTATGGAATCATATATGTTGTGCTATGTATACTCTACTTATGTAAGAGATTTAGAAAATCCCAATCATATCATAATCAGAAATTCAATATAAATAATTAAGATAAAAATATAATCAGATTTATACTTAGCAATGAGTTTAATGGAATGGGTTTTCATGGAATTCTATAGAATTTTGGGATTGTTATATATGACAAAAGTTGCACTGACCTCTGTCCCAGTGAAACCATTTTTTTCATTCAAATTCCTCATGTAGCATTTGAAAAACTGAAAAAGCTTCCTTTTTTGGGGTGGGGGGGATTTCTCAGATGATTTCTGTTCTCTCCTGTGTGTGTAGGAGAGCAGAGGTGATTTGTGGGCATCCCAAATTTCATGAACAAAAGGGGTGACATAGAAGCCACGGGTGGCAGATGGTTTCCTCACACACAAATCTCAGCATTAGCCTAATGTTCTGCAATATCTTAATAGTTGTACTGCAAACCTCATCTGCATTGGAACTCCTCTGCCAACAGCCAGTCCTTACAACAATGGATGAGTGTGGTAGAAAACCTCCACCTTAGCACACATTTTTCCTTGCATGCTGTCCCTGCTGAGAACCCCTGTCAGCAAATCTTGTCACCCTGTAACTCAACCAGCTGGAAACAGGCCTAGACTAAGCTTTAGGGTGTAAGACCCAGCACCACTTGGGGGTGTTCAGGTCTGAGTAGCTCAGAGCTACCAGTGACAATGTGTTGTTCAGTGTGGAAAGTGTTCTGTTCCCTCTCTGCTTTCATTATCCATTACATAGTTTTCTGATAATTCTGATCCTTTTCTGGTATTCTGACATTCTTGGTCTATTTTTACACAGTTTGACTGATGATAATTTAAAATTAAAATAATGAACAAAGAAAAAATATACAATTTAACTGAAGTAGTTCATCTAAGAGCAATTCCCATGGTGTGTAGAAGAAAGCACTTCCCTTCAGCACTGTCCTGGTTTCATATTTTGCAGGTCTTGGAAGGTGCTTAATTATATATGGACTATTGTCTTTGTAAATCTGTGCTATTGTCAGATCACTCTATTCTTCTGCCAATTAAGTTCTCTTATTGATGACATAAACATAGTGACACTCACATCCAAAATAAAATCTAACAGTTATTCTTCTCTATTCTTTCTTTTCTCTCAGCCAGAAATATCCCTAGCTTATTGCTCCTAGTGACCCTCCTACATTAAAATATGAGGATGAGAACACGCTGCACTGAGAAGTGTGAGACAAAACAGTGAATTCTGCTCATCAGGGCTTCTGTCCCAGCATTTCCTTGACCAGAGCAATCAGAAGCAGGTGAATGACAGAGGAAGAGTGCATTAGGGGAGGCAGTAGATACAGTACATTGGCTGCCTAAGTGTTTTCTAATATTTTACAGAAGCCGTGACCTGGGTGAGATCCAAAAAGAGACTTAAAAGTAGATAATGGAGGAGGTTTCGGCCTTTTCACCAGGTGCTTTTTGACTACCAACACCCTTCAGTTATACCCAGCAGCAGAGTTTTGGGTGAACTGTGATGTGAAAATGAAGAGCTGCCTCAGAACAAAGACAGATTTGATCAGAGGTTTCATCATTACTTGTCAGCACTAGTACTGTTTAGTGACACGAAAAGATTAAAACAAACAAACAAACAAACAAGCAAACAAATTATTTTAATTTATTTCAATCAGACTTTTAAATACATATTTCCTGGATTTTATAATGTTCTTTTTAGCAATTTTGCTTTTTTAATATTTCATATTTGCATTGGAAACAGGAATAATTAGATTATTACCTAGTGTCTGTATGTTTTCTGAATGTACTCCTGGCAGAAAAGGAAATTTTTACATTAATCATTTAAATTGGGACCTTAAAAGGGATAAGATATTTTTCCATATTAATAGCAAAGCATAAATATGTTTGCAATCAATTCAATTGCTAGAACAGAGAACAATAACTGAAATTAATTACACTTCCAATTTTGGTTCTTTATCTATTTCATTTTTCTTTAGAGTGAAGTGCAGGGCTTTTCTTGAATGAGACTATTTCATCTTGTGATACTCTACCTTTTTTTAAAATTTCTTAATTTTTTAAATAATTCTTTACTGCCTCTGACTGGAGCCAGTAGCGGAATTTGAGAGATTACTGTCCGGAGATATTTTTTGATTTGAGACACTGCACTAGAAGTGTTTTTGGGGTTTTTTTTGTTTTTTTTTTTTTTTGTTTGTTTTTTTTTTTTTTTTTTTGGGTTTTTTTTTTTTTTTGGGTTTTTTTTTGTTGTTTTTTTTTTTATTGTGGTAGTCAAAGAAAGTTCTGTGTGCTCCAATATGGATGTACTTTTCAGTTGTTTTACCATCTGTCCTAGGGTGACGTTAGGATGATTGTATCCCCATTCATGTGTTCTGTTAATGTTGGATATTATGTTCTGTACCTTTAAGAGTGGCCCTGAAGAGTGAAAGTTTTGTTTTGGTTTTCTTATCAGCCTGGCTGGGACACAGAGGCTTTTGCTTTTGCTGCTTTTGCTTTTCGCTCTCTCTCTCTCACTTACTCTTGCTTGCTTCGCTCCTGCTTGCTTTTGCTCCTAGCTAGTTTAGCTAAACAGTCCAAATCGCTTCCTGGACTGTTTCTCCTCTCTTTTCTTCGACCATCCCGAACCTGCTCCGGACTGGGACCTGGGAACACCGAGAGTTCACGCCTTGTGGCTGCAGCAGCTGCCCCAGCGCCGGTGGGACTGAGAACAGAGCGACCATCCCACCCCCGTGAGAGACTTTCTGAATTTTCCATCTTTTTCAGAGCGGTGTCATCCGGTATTGTTCATTTTGTGTGCTGGAGGGTCAGCTGTGCCTGTCAAATAAACAGGTTCTTTCCACTTCTCTCCGAGGAATTCTTCCCGAACAGTTGTGGGGAGGGGCCGTGTGGGTTTGTTTTCTGGAGGGGCCCTCCTTTGGAAATTCTCTACCAAATCTGCCCTAAACCAGGACATCAGCACTGTCAGCACTGTCTATGGTTTACTGGAGGATTTCAGCCTTCAAAAATCCTTCAAAAATTACTAAACAAATTTTTAGTCCAGCAGAAAATAATAAAAGCAATTTTTTAATTTTGAAAAAAACCTGAAAATCTGTAAAACCTTTTGTACCTAGTGTACAGGCAAAGTATTTATGATGTTAATTACTTCTGCTTTTCCAATAATGCTTTGGAGTTTCAGTAACTTGGCTTTTGAGTAAGTTCAATTAGCTATCTAATTGCAAAAATGATATATGATGGCACATGTAACTTTAGTTTGGACTATGCCTGTGCTTTAATCCTGATGATCTTCAATGTAGATCATCCTTTTAGTGATTTATCTTGACTATAGTTATATCAGAATCATTTTGGAGGTCAAAGTGCTACAGCAGAAGATTACATCATTGCTATTCTCATTGTAACTTTAAAGGATTTCACACATACCTTTTCTGATGGTGGCAAGATAAAGGTACCTTTTTAATAAATGCAAGATTATTGGTTTAATTTTTAATGGATCAGCAGCTTTGATAACCATTCACACCAGCACAAAGTGACACAAAAGTAGATCACCAGGATTTAAGAGTTTAGAAATCCCTCAGATGGCAGCAGCTTTATCCATTTTCATCAGGTGGACATAGCTACATAAGGCACCAAGGAATAAGGTAGCAGTCAACCCAAAGTCTATTACTCTGATTGAAGTTTGCTGTGGTTATTTATATATTTTCTGCAGTTTTACTCAAGTTGCCTGATGAGACTGAAATCTTTAAAAGTTTTGGACAAAGCTTTTGGAGTTCAAAATAACCACACTGTACTGAACTACACCAGCTTACTCCAGAGGAGTTTTGGTGTTTTGTCTTTATTTAAGCAGTTTTGCAGAGGCCACCAGAGAAAGGAGTGACTCTTCTTTACTAAGGCTTTGAATTTTTGGTGAATCTGCCACAGGCAGTTCAGTGGATACTAATTCTTAATGGAGCAAATATTTTACTGACTGTGCAGAACTGTGTTCTCATGGCACCCTGTTCTACCTCCTTACAGGAAATTCAGTGCAGTTCCTCTAAGGCCAGGAACAGCTGAAACTCTGTGTTCTACAAGCAGCTTTACCCTTTTGCTCTCTGGAAACCACACATTCTGAACTTGCTTCTTAGCTGTCAGGTAGTAGCCAGTTTAAGCACATCTTTTGTTCTTTAACTTATTACCACAGGTGTGTTATGGTGTCCCTCAGGGCTGACGCTCTTCAAAAGCTGTACGCCTCCTCTTTTATTTTTCTCTGTTATGGGGTGAGTTATCACCATTTATGCTGATTGCACTCAGTTGTGTCTTTTTTCCTGCTGATTTCACTTTAGCAGTCTTGCTGTTTCTGTCTTGTCTTGGAGACATATGGGGTTGGATGACAGATAATGTTTCTTAAGGGGACATGGCTGCACACCTTTTAATTAGTTCTAAGCTTTTGTGTTTAGTCACATTTATCCATAATAACCATTTAAAATGTTGAAGTTACATTTTTCTGAGTTTATTATTCATTTATAAATTATTTATTTTGTACAGTGCAGGGGAATTGAGACAAGTTATTTTTGCTTCTGTTCTTGGGGTTAATTCTTATGAGTATAAAAATGTGTTACTTAGTTAATCATGTTCTAAAGAAATGTGGAAATCAGTATCCAGTGTATAGTTCCTATAAGTAAATGCTTTTTCTCCCAAATGCTTATGAATTTTGCATAATTGCATCTGGAATTCTTCAAAATATGTTCTTACTTTTTTTTTAGTTCTTAAAGCAATTATTTTCTCTATATTTTTTTATATTTAGTTGATGACCCAGACAAACATTCACCAAAATCTTTGAATTTACATATTGTGTAGGTTTAGTGGCAAATACGACTGCCATGGCATGGACACTGAAAGTTCATGACCATTTATTTTGTTGCTGCATGATGAAAGTGACCTTTCCAGTGAGAGAATGGAAAGCAGTCTCAAAATAAGCCAAACTCATAGAAGAAATTAGAACTTGCTTGATTTCTTTGCCTCATTTTCATGGTCTGTGATTTTGCTTATCACATGGCAAAACTCCAATATCTTTATTCTGACATAATTTCCTTCACCATTTTTTAAGTGAAATGTACATGCAATTTGGCACAACTCAGCTCCATTTAGGTTTTTACGCCACTTACGCCTTAATGCACCAAGGTTCTTAAGCTTCTCATAAACTCTTTATTTTTCAAGGCTTTATACCTAAAGGCTTATATAACCAAAAACATTTCCTGGCATGCCTAGAGACACCAAAGAATTTCAATTTTTCTATGGCTTCGCTTGAAAGTTTTACTGTAAGAAGTCAATAGGATATGAATCAGGGAGTTCAGAAATGTTGTTGCCACCTAAAAGCCCTAGTGTGTTAAAGGAAGAGAAACAGTTCTCTTAGTTACTTGTTAGAGGAACTAGGAGAACTGATAGTGAGTAGAAAGGGGTCTTATAAACAAAAAAATTAATTTCATGTTTTTGAGATTAACCCAATCAGTTTTGTTTTGGAGATGAATCATTTCGTTTATTTGCAGGTGTACATTTTCAACATAGAACATTTGAATACTAAAGTATTTTTGTGTACTACAAGTTTTGACCTTGCAGAAAATAGTAGGATGACAACTAATCTAAAAGGTTTATTTTAAAATTTCTTTTAAAAGAGATAAATAAATATTACCCAACAGTAATATTTTTTAACTATTCAGCACCCCTTCCTGGAATTGAGCTTTGTATATTACCAGAATAGGCCTAACTGTCCGCTTTCTTACACTTGCTAAAGTGTACACAGAAATGTAAAAAATATCTTAATAATTTAAAATGTCTTGACTAATAGGAATGTATAAATATATTTTTAATAGTGAAATATAAATTTACAGAATTAAGAGTTTATTAAATACAACTAGATATCTGACTTTAAAGGATGATGAAATTACTAGAAAAACTTCCTTTTTCATTCAACAAAAATTTATTCTCCCCCTAAAGAGATTTCTAATCCAGAAATTCTGTCTATGAATTCTTGTTCTTTCCATCTGTAGGCCAGATAACTGAAATTTGTGGGCCAAACACTCAAAACTCTGGTCAAATCTGAGGCACTGGCAGGCACGTTCTCTCTGCTATTCTTACTGTCAGAAGGACTGCTCAAGCCAGTAGATCTTAAAAAACAAAAAGAAAGGAACCACATGACTTCCAGATTTTTAAAAAGTGATCCCCTGAGTCATGTCACTGCTACAGCATTCTTTAAGCCTCAGATTATCCTCTGTGCTCCCTGACTGAGAGACTCAGAATTTCAAGGTCAATGGAATAAAAATGTTCTAAAACACTTACAATGAATTGAGAAGTTTTCAAAAAAATGTTAAAGTTGTCTTCTTTAAGCCTTTTCCAGAATCTGAAAACAATTGGATTTCTATTTCTTGAAGTGGCATAAATTTTACTTTTTTACATAAGTAACTAAAATCTGTGTTGAAATGCTTACATAAAATAATCTGAATAAATTTTATATAAATAATTGCAATGGTAACATTTCTAAATTGAGTACCAAGTTTTTGCAATCTTAATCATTTTCCTGCAAGGTTTTTTTAAACTCTCGAATGTCCAAGAATATAAACCATTATATTGACTCTTACCTTGATCATCAGCAGAGTTAGTGAAAATAAACTTAATCTGTCACTTTAACTAAGGGAGCAGGTAACAACTGTTGTAGACTGCTCTATGTGTCCCATTCATTAATTCACTGCTCAACTTTTTGTCTAATCAAAGTCCCGCCAGCTGACAGCATCTGCTTTTCCCAAACCATGTTGGGAAAATGAAGTTCCTGAGCTTCATCTCATCCCAGATTATTTTTGAATCTCTTTCCTGCACCGGACTCATTCCCAGACTGCTGGCCCAGCCATTTCTGCTCTCCCTTCATGCTTCCTTTCTAGACCTAGCCTCTGGCACTGCCAAGTTCCATTTTCCTCTGTCCCCTTGTTGCTCTCTCAAGTCCCAGCCTACATCTTTTTTTCCCAAACAATGGTTGCCTTCTTCCACCTCTCAACCCCTGGAGACCTGGTGGTTCCAGGTTTTACCCCGATCTGACAGACCACTGACAGCTTTTCTCCTCTGCAGGTCAATTCTATAACACCATAAACCTTCTTTAAATCTAGCTGTTGCTCCATTTTGGCTCTTTCTCAGTCACATTCAAATCAAACCATTTCCTCCTCCTCCAGCACCTACAGGGCAAAATGAGAGCGCAGGCAGGACATCTCTAGCCTAAAGCCCCTAGACCCAGCTCAAACCACAGCAGTCCTGAGATACTACTGCAGGAGAAGCGTTACCTCCCACCAGGCTCAAGTTTGTAAAAGTGTGGTTTTCAGAGCTGCTGAGCTTGAATTCTCATTTAGTAATCATGGGCAAAGTCTGTTTCCAGAGCTCGATGATGAAGGTTTTGATATGTTGTAATTAAAAAAGAGAAAAAAGGAAAGCATTAGAATGGATATTATAACAGGAAATTTTGACAACTTTCATAACATGTAATTCTCCCAGCCCTACCTTCATTTCAGGGGGAGTCCTTCCTATTAGAGGAAAATTAATTGCAGTGATTCAAAGACCAGTGTTTCAAAATCGAGAAACAGTTCAAGGTTTCCCTAGCAAACTGGATAGGTATCCTTGAACCTCTGTGCAGAACTTAGCTGTCTTGGTTTGATAGGTATGTTATGGTTATCTGGGACACTATGGGAGAGCAGATGCACAATCAAAATGTCTCAAAGTATTTTTATTACAGTTCTGTGAAAAGTTTAAGGCTAAATTATAGGTAACACTGAGGTTTATGATGAGGATTCTGTAGCTCGGGAATCTCTCTTTTGAGACCTTGGCCAAATAGGACAACCTCTCAAAGATCAATAATTTGGTTCACAAAATTCACTTCTCAATTAAAACCACAGTGGTTTCCCATGTACTTTCTCCTCCAAGACACCAGTGGTTGTTTCGATTGATGAGAAAATACAACAATGATTCAACAAGTAAGATGATTATTCAGTTGTTTAGAAAATGAGGCAACATTCCATGGTTTTGCTTCTCCAGCAATTGACGGAAACTTTCAGTGTATAATTAAGAAAAGTTAAATAAAGCCCATTTGTAGGAAGACAAGATTAAGAATAGGATTTGTGGAGTTATTCTGTTGCCAAATGAGCAAATGCTTAGCTCTGGTTTTATAAGTAAAAACTACGGAATTTAATTTCTTTATCCAGTACAGTGAGTAAAGGCTCAGAGAAATGACATTTTGAATTAATGATTCAACCTTACAACATCACTTTGGGTTATTTGAAGTTTAGTAACCTCCTTCTACCCATTTTAAACATATATCAAAACACGGGTTTAATGATAAACTGTTTACATGTTGAAAGCTCCTTCTTGGCAGCTCTTCTGTTTTTGTCGTCACCTGAATTAATTATAGCAACTCAGAACATCTCTAGCAAACATGATGATATATCATAGATTATAAACTCATCTACTGAACTCTTAACTATGGCTGAAAAGTGGATTATTTTGTTTAAAGACAGCAGTTTAAAAATTTAGACATTTAATTTAATTATCCTCTCCCAGAAGTATAAGAAGAAATCAGAATCCTAGAGTGAATAGCATTATACTTGCATAAGAAAACTTACAGAAGCATTTTTGCTTCAAACTCAATAATTTTGCTTATAATCACTAACTATGTTTTTGTTTTACAGAACCAGTATGATTTAGAAAAAGAATAAAATTGCTTTTAAAGTGCAAAAATAATTATGAACCACTTGAAATGTAATGTCTGTATTTTATTTCTCATCAGAATTCATTAGTGTGTAACATCAATAATTTAGCCCATCATTTGCCAACACTGACTTGGCTCAGTAGTTCAATCATGTAACCCTGTAAACTCACTTTCCATTAAAATGAATGTTGCTGACAAAGGATAACTAAAGAGATACTTCATTTATTAGCTAAAGAGATACTTCATTTATCAACATTTTTAAATTAGAAGTTTGGGACCACAGACACTTAGCTGGATAAATTATTCAAAGGGATCTTTGCATTAGGCCTAAAGATGTTTATAGAATCAAATACAATGTTATCCAGAATTATAACAGCCTTTCATTTGTGTAACATGTAATTCACAGAATAATATTCCAGAAACCAACAGAGCCACCTGCAGAGAATCAAATGACCTACCTGTACGAAATACTGTCTGTCATGTGCAGAATTATCAAATGTGTAATATCCCATTTTTTGATTGACTCAATCAAGCATTTCGCCTGGAAAATTCCTTACAAGAAACTTCTTGAGATCGACAATATCATCTTCCCAAGCTGCATTTGAGGAATTAGGTGATTTACATTTTACTATGACCACTTTAAATCCAGTAACTATCTTCTCCAAATGTATCCTTTAAAAATATTCAGGATTCAGATGCGATGCCTCAGCTTGTTGCTTCTCTGACCTTTTTCCTTGCTGTCTAGTCTTTCTTACCAGAATACTGGATTTTTATCCTAAACTTCAGTCCTTTCTTGTTTTTTGGAGTTTTTTTTCTTTTTTTTTTCTTGGTTTTTTTTTTTGGATTTTTTTTTTGTTTGGGGTTTTTTTTTTTTTTTTTATCATGATGCAACTTGGATGTAAACATTTGTTTCTTTCCTTTTTTTTTTTTTTTTTTTTTTTTTTTTTTTAATAATTAAATAGGTACCTGTAGCACGAGAGCACAGAGTTATGAAATAAATAAAATCCTCTTATATTATGTCTTTTGCTTATGCCTGGGAAGATAGATCTGGAAACCAAATCCTTCCTAAGAATAAATCAGTAAACATCTGTCAGAGGAGCGACATAACATGACTGTCATCTGACTGTGTACTCTGGAGGGCTGCTGCTAGCACTGCAGAAGGAACCAATTAAGGAAAGAAGCAGAAAGCAAATAAAAATGTTACTGTATCAGTTAGGTCAAACCAACACATTGCTGTACAATTCCACTTACTCTTTTCTATCTACCTAAATTGAATATGTATGGTTTCCCTATAATTATTCCCATCCTTATACTTTTCTCAAACTTTGTGCTGGAGACACAAGAACCACTCCTCCTTTAAGTGATGTTCCATGTAAATTCTGTTGCAGTCTTTGTGCTCACAGGTGTTATAAATATGTTTTTGTGGTACTCCAAGCTGAGTAGTGTGGGATCAAATTTAGATCCTTGCTTTCAAGTGCTCTCCTAAGAAGTGTTTTTTTCCAAATTGAGTGAGATATTCTTCTGAGCCCAAGCACTGTGGAGAGCTGAGCATGCATGTGGTATCAGAGCAGAAATGTGGTTTTGAAACAATTTAAAAGATGCTTCTATCAGCTGATTCAGGGGTCTGAGGAGCTTTGCACAAGGAAACCCCTTGAAATTATTCTCTGTTTTGTGAGATGAGAGTGGGTTGGAAAGAACTACACCTCAGAGAACTACTAATTTGTAAAGGATGATTTAAAAAAAAATAATAACAGAAGCATTTTTCTTCTAGTAGTACTGTATTTCTCATTCTATAATATTCTGTATTGCCACATGGATATGCAGTCACTGTAGTATCATCACTTAGCCTCAGTTTTGCCAAATCTGCTGGCACTGGAGCAGTAACCTGAGAGCTGAAGACTCTGGAAAACAGTTTCTTTCTTGCACTTAACTCCTCTAAAACTGTGATGGGTCACAGCACTTTCATGAGTCATGTAAACATGCCAGCTTGTCACAGCTGGCATGGACCCCTCTGAAGCTACCTTTGCAGTTTTCTGACCCTCCTATATGTAGGAGCAACTGCTGTCTTGGACAGTAATGTCCTTGGACACATGATGGAGAGAAAACAGAGCAATCCCCTCCATGACTTTTCCCTTCCTGTGACACTCCTTAGCCTTCAGAAGTAAAAGCTGTCTTTATGGCTGCTCAGTCCTACAGAGAATTTAATATCTATTTTCAGAGATTCTGAATGAATTTTTTTATTCTAGGTTAATGCAAAGCTTCTCTTTCTTGAGTTTCCATGTGTGCTACAAGGACAAGAGGAGAAATGCATGACACTGTGGAAACTCAGGAGCGTGATCTTGGGATTACAGGGAGGCATTCTGAAATTTAGGAATATTAACTGAGGAAGGGGTATTCTGAAAAAAATGTCTTCAGTCTGATCTCATCTGTCTGGTCTGGTACAGGAAAATGTTAGAAAGAAATATTCCATGTGTTTATTCTGCCTTTATACTCTTCTGCACATGGTTTCCCATCATGATTGTTGCTGGGTAGGTTAGATGGACCACTGGCTGGACTCCACATTACAGTGTCTGTGTAATGCTGTTATGATTGCTGGTTTTTTAGGCAATATATAATTCTTCCAGTTTTATATTCATATTTTATTTCTCTATAATTATTCCTATGGGGGTTTTGCACAGTTTTCTGGTTATCTTGTTGATTTACTATATCTTCCCATATTTCAGATATTCTTCATCTTCAAGCAAAATATGTTTTAGAGAACTTAATCCTTTTTCACCCTCAGGCTGCACATTAAATTATTTACTTCTGAGGAACTCTTTTCTAAGTGAATTTTAACTGTATTATATAAGAGAACCAGTTTGCACCACTAAATAGGATTTGTAACTGTATCTGTAACACTTACAAAGAAGCTGATTCTCCAGGAGTTCATTTTACAATGCTTCCAAGTTACAACACTCATCAAACATTATTATTTTGCACATCTAAACTAAAATGCTTGAGGATAAGACTTAGGGGAGTTTGAGATTCAAGTGCTTTTTGATCAATTGCTATTTGATTATGGGCATGATGTTTCAAGGAAGGAATTTACATGGCCAAAGTTCATTCCTTGTTCTCCTCTTCTTTTCCCCCTCCAGCAAATGAGTCCTTCTCGGCCTCCAAAAAGGAGCATTGTTACAAAATTAGTTTCATATGGAAAAGAATGAAGTTACTCACTTGTTTTAAAGTTTTGCAATGTGCCTCAAATATCCTCATGTTGTACCTTGCTATTCCTGCAAGATGTTAGGTAGAAGGGCTGACAAATGAAAAGTCAGTAAGCACTACTAGGGACTGGGGCACTGATTTTCACAGTTTGCTTGTTTTAAACCCATTAGTTTCATTACAATTACACCTAATTTAGGTTTGTGTGAAAATCAAGCATTAAGATCACCTTTTATTTTTAGTCTTTATTTCTTATGATTTGAGAGCTATTAGCATATGATACCATCAAACTAAGGGAGCAAATTGAAGATAAGTGACCATATTTAATGTCATGATATATTTAAAATAAATGTTTTTAGTTTCTAAATTCAAATTTTATTTTTCATTGAAATACTAATAAAACATAAGATTGTCCTAAACCTAATTAACTCAGTACATTGTAAAATGTAGTCTTCCTTCTTTCTTTCCTGCAAGTTTAACTTCTTTAGGGAAAGAATTGGAAATTTTTCCATAACCCAAGGCTTGTAAATACTTGATCTAAATGGCAGTCAGAATAAAATCAAGCACTTCCTCAATAACAGCCATACTGTGAATCAAATTACTCCCACTGAAGTCTACAGCTTAATTTGAAATTTCATTTTACATTACTGTAATCAATTTATTTAAATCATATGTGGAAATGAGAGCAGAAGTAAAATGTATAGGTTGTTGTTGTAGGGTATTTGGGTTTTGTGGTTTAGGATTTTTTATTTCAGGATTGACAGAACACAATCATAGATCCTAGTTTTCACTTAATGGGAATCCAAATGCATGCTCAAACTTGGTCCTGCACAGATGTATCAGTATCATTTTTCCAATGAACCAGCGCATAATATTTTATTTTAAGACAATGTAATCTTAAATGTTTTATTAAATCTATTTTGAAATCAAATCAGTCTCATTAACAAGCTATCATTTGTTGATTAGTTTTCCATCTTGTAAATTTTAGTTATTAAGAATGACATTCGGCTACAATATATGTTAATATTACTTTTATTTTATTACTAAAAGACAGTGGTAGATATGTCC
>JANCRA010000019.1:2812500-2872500 GCA_024362935.1 Setophaga petechia | reverse complement strand
ATAAAGCCTGGAAAAAACAGGAGTCAGTGCCAGGGATGAAAGAACCACTGCAGTGACTTACATGGACAGATTTTAGGTACTGTATCTTACCAGGACCTGTGAGATGAATTGCTTCATTGTCCATCTTCCTCCTCATTCTGGCTATGAATACTGCTGATCTGACCTGCCATGTTCATCCTAGCAAACTGCTGGCAAAGACTGAAGAAATAAGCAAGAGCATTGAAAATGCAGGGCATTTCTTCCTTTGATAGGACAGTTCATCGATGCAAAAAAGCTGGTTGTAATTTTGATCAAGTGTCCAGTCTGCATTGGTAAACACCAAAGAAAAATGGACACAGCTTTATCCCAAAGGTTGATTTTAAATACAGAAAAGATTGCCTAAATTCTCCATGGATTTCTGAGAAGCCTATGGCAGAATTTTAGATGGAGTAATTTTTTGGTTGAAGTTACCAAGATGATAGCTATCCTCAGATAATGATTATTAATTTAAATTAGTTTAGATCAGACCTCTCAGTGAACTTTAGGAAATATAGTATGCTCCCTTTATTTCACTGGGTGATCATTTTTTAGGAAAGGACGTAGTTATAACAAGATGGAAGAATTACTTACCAGTTTGACTCCCTGTTGCAGTTCATGTGGCTCTAAACTGTGTTATACAGAGATTTTTGACAGGCAGGAGAAGAAGGTAAGAGAGGACCCAGTGTGATTTATAGAAAATAAACCAGGTTCACCCATTTCCTAGTTATGGTCATTAAGAGCAGTATAATTGTGCATAATCATTGGTCCCATTCCTGGTGTACATTGCTAGAGGCTAACTAAACTTTGCATCTGCATAGAAATTTAGATGCTAATATGAATTGTGTTCACTGGTATGACTAGTGTAAAGTAAACAAAGGGTATTTCTATTGTATATTTAGGGTTGAGAAACCTATTTTGTGAACAGCATGCTATCAGCAAAGACTTCACAGTTATTAAGTAACTGCAAAAGGACATGGTCATGTCAATGATGGGTAAGGAAAAAGCCATATATAAAGAGCACAGCAGTGTTGGGATATTGATAGGCACTTGTGTTTGTCCCCATCTGAGAAAACTGCAATAATTCTCTCTCCGTATCATGGTTTCTGTGTTTTAAAACAAAACAGAAAGGGTTGCGGAGAGAATGAAAAAGGATCTGAATGCCAAGCAGTAATGTGTGGATGAAGAATACAGAAAATTATAGCAAAATGGATGGTTTAATTTCTCATAATTTTTCTACCTAAGAATTAAATTTGCAAGGTCATGTTGTGGGCTATTCAATCAGAGGTATATCAGTGAAGGCACCTAGATTCAGATGAGTTCCCATCCAAGAGATATTCAAAGCAGTGAATTCCCTAAATATATGAACAAAATAGTGTTGTCTAGACTCATGTTGCATATTAAATCAAACCTTGAATTTCAGGAGTTAAAGGACCTTATCTTAGGACCTTAGCAAAAAATCTGACCCGAGCTCTGGGATCCACCATCCCAGATTTAATAACACTGTATTTCATTCCCTATGACTTCCATGTACTTTAATTTTTTTGTTTCTGTTTGAAATTCTCCACCAATACTTGTAATAGCAGAAGTTTGCTTAATAAGACTGCCATGGCTCACTAATACATAGCCATGGTAGAACAAACACAAAAAAGACTGGTTACCAGAAATCAGGGCTGTGCATCTACTGAACATATTAGAATAAGGGCTTGCTTTAATTCCTTTACACAAAAAAGCTGTATTTCAGGTGTATTTGCAATCAAATGTGGGAAAAAAAATCAGAACATGGAAGATGAAGGACAGTTTAATTACTGTAAAAGTCGTTCTAGGAAAATTTCTGAAAAATCTGTACTGTAAATTTTTTCAGTAATAAATTTTCCCTATTACCTGTTACTATTTTTATTTTACCAGTTTTCTTGACCCCTTCACTGCATGGCAGAGAAAACTATAATTTCAGATCTTTTAAACTGCTTTGGAAGTGTCTATCAGATGGTTTTGATTGAATTTGTTGTTAACAGCTCACAGCCTTAGCTTTAGAAATCCAACTGTGATATGTAAAAGTGGTATCTCAGAATGTTTCTCTTAGCCAAATGCCCAGTTTGCAAAGTCCTACATGATTCAGTTCTTTTTTTATTTTCCCAAAAAATCTATCTATAACTGTTGGTACAAGTGCAGCCTGGACATAAGCAATGTGTATACAACATCCAGATTTTTATCTTTCAAATTCATATTAACCTCTGAATGGCAAGCACAATTTATGTTACATTAAAGTGTTAGGTAGGAGGGGAAATATCCATCAGATTTATTACTCTGTAACAGCTCTTAATATGCCCTTGTATGGTTGAAACAATATACAACTTCAGCATAGTTCATGGAAAATAATGCACAAATACGCATGACAGGGAAAATGTGATTATTTCTGTTAGGGGACAGAAAAGATCTCAGCTTTTCTTACCTAACACACCTGTGATTGAGCAATACAAATATTCATAACCCTGAGTATTGATTGTATGGGAGGCATATGGGAAAATGACTGCAGTCTTGAGCACAAACTTTCCCATCCCATAAGCTTCAAGATCTGAATTTTTTCTTTAGAATGGATAAAATTCTGCCCTACATAAATGTCTCCTCCCCAAACCCAGGTCACTACATCAGCATACAGAAATAGTTTGCTCCTTCTAGAGAGGGCCATTTGATCAAACAAATAATATGAAATATCTACAGGAAACACCTTGGTTGATGCATCCAGCTTTTCAAATCTCATTCTGGTTTGTGAAACTAAGAGTTCCTCTCCCTTTTATTTAAAACCACTTCTTAAATCCCATGTGCCTTAATTCTTAGGATCCTTTGTGGCTCAGCTGGTCTGTGTGTGTAGTATATTTCATCTACTTCATGTCTACACACTGATCTCTTTAGGACAGGGCCTCACTCATTTGCCATAGGCTCCCTTCGTACATTCTAGCACATGTGAAGGACATATTGTGAATAAAAAAAAGTAAGAGACACACTGGACAAAATTAGGACCCTCTGAAAGTCATAAACCATTTGTATAGCTTATTATAAGCCAGTTCACTACCTAAAATGTAATTTTAATACAAAACTTTAAATTCCATTATGGTGCCCCTTGTATCAATTGGATCCTTTTATTCTAAAAATATCGCTTTTAGAAAATCAAGAGAAAACAGCTGGGAAAGGTGAATTCTCCTTTGGTGCATGGGCTGAATCCTGAGCATTGGAGCTCCTAAAAGAGGAGCAAAAATCTTTTTGTGTGTGAGGAAAGGCTGTCTGACAGCAGTATACCAGCTTGTAAAGGTTCAGAGCTTTGCCTTGTCAAGGTCAGACAAACATTTAGCAAATAGCTTTGAAAAATAAGCAGTTGTGAAGGACAAAAGAAACAGAATGATTACACTTCTTTAGGCACCACGTGTGTTGTGAAATTTAGCTTGCAAATGATGAGGAGTCAATTGTATAGGACCACTTAGTGTAAAAATTTTAATCTTAAAAATGTTATACCCATTTGGTCTTGTATATACGGCAATCCAGTTTTCCATTTCTTTTAAAGAAAAATGAAAACATTGAAGTGGGGTTATAACAGCCTCTTTAATTTTTTTCTTTATTTTAAATTATGCTTATTCACCCATACATTCTCTCTCTGAGTATTCATTTAGAAGGAAGATTTTGCAATAGTCACATTTAATTTATCAGGGTGCAATAATTTGTGTTTCCCAATCATCTTGCAGACTTTGGTTCATTATACTATTGTTTCACATGAGTAAGTTAGCAAAGTTTGGATTGATTGACTCTAATTAACTAAAACTGGTTCCAGGCTGTGCATCTATTGTCATGGTAGCTAGCCACAAAGCCCCAAACTGTTCAGTAATGGCAATATAACATACTATCGATATGAAAACTCCAGCAAGTGTTTAATGTCGGGCTTGTCAGCAAATGAAAATAGCAATAGCGGAGGAGGGAGAAAAGGGACATTAGGACATGCATGTCTCAGAAGGTCTGGAGAAAATGCAGCCTTTAAGAGATGCTGGTGCTCTGATCTTTTCACTTAATGTCATACTAGCCTCCAATGTGGAAAGGAATGCAAACCAAACTTACACAGTGTTCTGTAAAAGATAATTCCACATATTTTTTCATTAAAAAATCCCCAAAATGAACCCAAAACTCTAGACTGAAATAAGACCTCTTGAATAATGTATGTGGACTTCTCCCTTTGATTTTTTTATATGCAAATGTATTTTCCCTTGCTTCTATTAGTCCACTGGCATAAAGTCTGAATCTATTCTCTGCTTATTACCACCAAAGAGAACCTAACCAATATTAATGGTTAATGCACTCTCTTACACATGGTATGGTTGCATTTGAAGAATAGGATAATAATTAAATATTTTTTTCTTTGCTTGGTCTTAAGAATCCACCTGAAATTCAACAAAATTGATCAGGACCTCAAAGGATGACCTGCCACTGCTGGCAGAGGTGTACAGCACCTCGACATGTCCAGAATGTGCAAGTCTGAAAGTGTAGAACCTTTATTCCATCTTTGTAACATAGGCTGCCTTCTCTCCAGAGATGCTTCACCTGAAATACCAACCTCTGTATATTGCTATATGGAAAATGATACTTAGAAGAATGGTCTTGAAGAGCCAGTGTCAAACACAGAAGCTTGGGAATTCCAGGACTGCTTTCCTTTTCCTCACCTACCTGCATGACTGCATTGCTGCAGCATCCACTGCCTTGCTTGGGAGCTATTTCTAAGAGGAGTCCTGTGGCAGTCAGTGTTTACTATCCCCAAGGAGCAATTCCTTAGTGTGATATGAAGTCCTTACTGTGCTACACGGGCCTGTCTTCCCTATTTCCAAAGCATATGATTCAAACTACTATTCAGGAACAGATCAGCCATTAGTTTCTCATTATTCTATGTACAGTAATCGTAGAATGTGTCAGAACCTGTCTCTTTATCATAGGGGGTGAATCTCCCTTTTACAGACTTCTTTGTCCCAGCCTTGCACCATGTGCAGCAGCTGCCCCCTGTGCCCAGGTGGAGATGGCTCCCCCCGAGGTACCTGGGGGCTGGGCAGGAGGGTCATCACCTGCAGGGTGCCAGCCCAGAGCCCCATCCCCATCTGCTCTGAGGCTGAGCCCCCCTGAGCAGCCTGGCTGCCTCCCCTCTTCAATCCTTTCGCAGGCAAAACCCCTCTGCTTCTCCATTTGCCAAAATAAGGACTTGCTTTTTATGGCATGACTGATTTTAACCTTTAACAAACCGGGGTGAGAGGCACCTTCAATTTTTCCAAAGTGGCACAGCTCATCACAGGTTGTTTCCAAGAAGCTCTTTGCAGTTTAGTTTCATTTCTCCCCTAGCCTGGACTGAGGGGTTGAGAGCCAGACTCACAGGTGGGAGCTGCGAGAGGCCCTTTGGTCCTGTTGGGTGCAGGCGCAGAGCTCAAATCAGCTCTGGTTCGATTTACAACCCTGGGAGTGATGGAATTGGGTCCCGGAGCCTGGTGCTGCCCTGCTCTGACTCACTGAGCGCCTCCAGGCAAGGCATTTAACACCAGGTTGTGATTCCTCTCATTGCACTGCACATTACACCAAAAAGGGTCTCGAGGAAGTCAATGGAGCTACTTGTGGAGCACTTGTACTTAGTAAGTGTGTCACAATCTGGCCTTCGCTTAAGTTTCCCCTTTTATAGGAAATTACAGACTCATTTCCAAGGTTGTGGGGCTTAATTAGTTTATGTTTGCAAAACACATCTTATTGCTGGTGAAAAGAAATAACCATTATGATGATGATGATGTGTGCAGTGCATGGCAAGGTCTTGGGTCTGTCTAGGTTTTGCTTCATTTATTCTGTATTAAAAAAAAAAAAAAATCCTTCTTTTGCAATTATTTGAAAACCTATTTGTAGCAATGGTGCACTCATTCTTCTGTCAAAACTGTTAGGGAAAAACACCCATCCCCCCAGCCCCCCAAGCTTCTTGTGCAAGGCTCCCCAGAGCCTGTGGCACAAAGCCAGGTGCCACTGCAGGGTGATGGAGACTGACCAGGCACAGCAAAGCTGTGATGTGAGTGGGGTTCAGATGACTTGTTGTCTGACACTTGCCCAAACATAAATGTCTTTTCCATTCCTGCACTCAGAATATTTGCTTTTTTTACCCTAAGATGTATCATATCTTTAAAACTTGGCATTAACAAACAGGGGTTTTTTCATCTGCTGTAATAATTTTTTTTTTTAATTCTGTTTTTTGTTGGGGTTTTTTGTTTTTTTAATCCAAGTATGGTTCTCATGGTGTAGTAAATGACATTAGGCTTTTGTAAATTCTTGCAGAATATAACAGATCATTGATTTTATAACACAGTCACTGCTTTTGCATTCTGATGAGATTATTAGTAGCAGCCTAGAATACAACATCCCTGCATACTGTTAGTTAAAAAAAATAAAAGTTTACTAAATGGTCTCTTGTCAACTGTATCTGAAAATCATTATAGTTTCTCTGGTTTCCTTTACATGGAGGGCTTCTTCTGTGAGCTGTTGGGTTACATCAGTATGAAGTTACAGAATTATTGCAGGGATGCTGTTTACTTCTCTTTAGCTGTTTGTTTTTCTCCAGAAAAACAGTTTTTTAAGTATTTATAAATTGGTTTTAAAAATTGTTCACACTCTCAAGACTTGCAATATTGTATCTGAGCTCAGTAAACATATTTTTCCTTTCATACTTTAACTGAAATTACATTAGACATTTTTATCTGATGTCAAAGCGAACACAAATCAAGCCATTTTCTGATCTTTTCACACATTCTGTGTTGTAACCTTCATTTGCCAATGAAGACATGAACCACTTGATCTTTTCAGGCCAAATTCCCTCTCTTCCACCCTGCATTGCAGCTCCCTGTTGTACACCCAGTGTGTACCTGCCCCCAGCTGTGTGCTGTTGACCCACATGAAACACCAGCACAGGACTGAGCCTCAGACCCTGCTCGCTGGGCAGAGAGCAGGGAGGGTTTAAGCTTGGATGTATTTTTAACAGACTAAAATGCTGGAATTAAAATCCAGCTACTGGTATGCAGCATGTCCTGTGCCTCCATACTGTTATTAACATACATCTGTATTAACACTATGACAGTCCACCCTACAAATTGATACAATACCAAATAAAGAGCCTGCACTGTGCACTGTAATGACTCTACAGGAGCCATTACATCTGATGTAGTCAATATTATACATTTTTTAAAAATGTATGAATGCATATTTAACTGAGAGATCTGATCTGCTCCAGCAGTTCTGGTCTATCAGAAACATAATATGCATTTTAAAAAACTGCTCGCATACATTTTAGGTTTTACCTGAGAAGATGAATGCAGGGAAATATTTTATTTTCTGTGTCCACCCATGACATGTTTGTTTCAAAACAAAACAAAAACAAGTGGAAAAGCTGATGAAGACCAGGCTCTGTTGCCTCATAGTGCCACCTCCAGTGTCCCCATTCCCTTAGCATCTTTCTCCAGCAGCTTTTGCTCCATGTCCCTGTGGGTACATTTGCTGTTTGAACAGGTGTGAGGAGTGAGCATCTCAGCAGAGCATCACTGAGCCTCTGCTGTTTTACACCACTGCAGCTGCTGGCTGTGCCTCCAGCCCAGGGTGAGCTGCATGTGCTGCATGCACCCCCAAACACGTGCACTGACAGCAGAGCGTGTTCAGATACCACCAGCACTCACAGACCACCTGAGCTGCACAGGGAGAGGGACACAGGGAGGGGACCTCAGCTGTAAAGTCTTGGTGGATACATCTCTCTCTCTTGAATGAGAACATATCCCATGGTTTTGCAAACAGAGGAAATGCTGCCATGGCCCTGCATTCATGGGGTAGGAGCAAACTGACCTGGGGAGGTGATTTTAGGATGCCACAAGCATCAGCCCAGGCTGGGGTCTGGGCTTGAGCACAGGGTCACTGGAGGTTTCCCCTCAGTTTTGCAGACATTGTTTGTGGGAGGCACTGAACAGCCCCAGCTCTTCTGAACCTGCTGCAGCTCCCTGCCTGACCTGTTTTGTGTGCTGTGAGCAGAGGACACACAAGTTCAGCCCTCCTAAGCACAAAACACTGACTGGAAAGAATGCACAGAGAAAAGACTCCTACGCATTTCTATTTTTGAAAAGTGACCTTTGCTTTTATCACTATCATGCAAGTATCTATGTATTAAAAATACAAGCAAGCAGCCTCATTCCCTTTCCACCTGTATCTGCATGCAGAGGTGTCCACATACTCTCACCAAGCTAATGCAGAACAGGACTTAAATCTGACGATTCCTGGGGACTTGCAGGCACTCTTTGTCCCCAGGAAGCATTCTCCCCTCTCACCCTTGCAGCCCTCTGGTCCTTTATACCTTTACAGAGCTCTGACATTCACACACATGTACAAGGAAGAACTAAATAGTGCAATAGTGCAATTCCCCATAGAGGAGAATACCTTATTAATTACCCTTATTCTTCCATGGAGGTGGATGAAGTTTTGAGGCTAAGTGCAACTTACCCTCATAGTGAGGTATTGGACTGCAATGTTACCAACATTGCCAGCTCTGTGGCAAATCTTGCTCATAGATCTTCCCTGAAAGCATTCATTTCTGGATTTGGGTGATGATGTGAGCAGTTTGGGCTTCTAAACAAAAGCTGGTTTCCGTCACATGCATCTGTGGTTTGAAAACATGTAGCTGAAAGGCTCTGGCATTGCAGTATTTAGAATCAGATCTGCTTAGTTGTGTTTGTAGTTGTGGTTCTTTCATCCGGAGTCATGTGGAGGGGTGTAAGTGCACACTTTAAGGGATACATGGAAGCCAAGTGTATGCAGTGAACAAAGTAGGCTGGTAAAGGCAGCTCTTCAAGCACATACAAAGGTGTATTTCAGAACAGCCTGGAGAGCAATGGTAGCTCTAAGTGTTTCAGAGACTGCGGGTAAATGTGGATTTCAAAGAATCAGTCAGTGACAGTAGGGGATTCAGGGCAGTCTTAAGTGGAAAGTCAGTTTCTTGTACCCTGCACTTCATTACTTCTTGGGTGAGAGGATCTGGGTGTAGAATACTGTTAATAATGTCCTATGTTAATAATAAAATTAAAAAGGGCTGAGTGTTTGCTCAGTGCTATTTAAGACCAAAATGTTACTGCCCTTCACTGAGAGAGCTTCAACACAGAGCACTAGATTAAACAAGCAAAAACTCAGGACAGCACAGAAGAAAAAGTGTTTTACAAACAGTCCCTGACCTTAGAGTTATCTTCATTTATCTTATCAGATGGGAAATTCAGTGTGCAAATATTATTAAAGAAGAAATGTATGAAATAATGAGGAATCATTTCTGTCAAATGGATATAAGATGCTAATTGGTGATATGCTGAATCCCAGAGATGCTTGACATTCAAAAAGTGAGTGAAGTACGGCAGAGCATTTGTATAGGCCATCTGGAGACGTACACCATACTCTACACTTGATGAGAAAGTGGCATCAAACTGAAATTGCTGATTCCAAAACCTAAATATGCATCAATCCAGGCTTCAAATTTCATAGATTGCTGGGAAGATCACAGATAAACAGCAATCTGGCACATTTCCGACTGGAGTGAGAAAAATGCTTTCTGCTTCCTTCCTTAAAAAATTATTAAACATTTGAAGACCATCCATAAACTTTTAGTTGCAGAAAGTTTGGACATCATATTCCCATTCACACATATTTCTATTTCCTGGGGTAATTTGACCATGAAATCTCTATGCAGACAGGGATATCCAAAATTCCATGCCAGCACACAGTGGCACTGTTACAGAAGAAATATCTTGCACAGCATAGTCAGAAGCATCATACAAACCTGCATGGTGATGTCCTCAGTTCTTCCAGGACTTCAGGATTTCTCTGGCAAGAGAACAAAACCAATGTACAAGAAGGTAGTACCAGTAGCTGTTGAACACCCCCTTCTCTGGTTTTGGTCCCTAACAAAGGGCACTAAAGAATTTTTGTTCTTGCTACAAGTAGATGTTACAAGGCATTTATATTGCTTATTAAACCTTAACATGATCCAGATGGTAGTGTTGGAGACACAACTTTGCAGAAGCATGCATTGCTGCTTACTTCATATGTCTGCATCAGATCTCAGCAATGCTGGCAGCCCTACAGGCTAGATGTGCCCTGAACCCAGGGTGTTGGCTGCTGCCCCAACACAGAGCTACGAGTGAATCACAGCCCAGAGAGCCTGCAAGCCCAGAGGAGAGAGGCAGCACATGGCTGCAGGATTCCAAGAGGGGGTCTTTCAGATAAAGGCATGGCAGAGTGCTCAGCACAGCAGCTGTAGAACTGGTGCCAATTTTTATAGATACCTGAGAGGGGAAAAAAAACCAAAAACCACAGAACTTAAAGAAAACAAAGAAGCAAATCTGTTGATGTTGGTGTAGCGTTTTTCCCACTTTTGAAGAATAGCAATGGAGAAAATGAGGTAGAGCTTGCTTGGATGTGGCAGCTGGGTGGGTGGAAGCTCCTTGAATGGGCCAGGGAACAGTCAATATCTCACAGGGCCAAGGGCATATAGGGCATCATGGCATTGTTTGGGAGGCAAAAATTTTGAGAAAATTACATGAACATGGCTTTAGATATGGCATTGTCACATATGAAAAGAGCTATGTCAGAGCTGACCCAGGCCACTGTGACCAACATCTTGGTGATGGTGTAGATAAAAAGCAAAGCAAGCAGGGAGACATTTGAAGGAAAAAGCAAGATCTCTGTTTTTGTCATCTGAGCCTTGAACTGGTGGCTAGTTTTCCTTAAGACATCAGAAAAGCAGACAGTATGAAGGATCAGGCATAGACATGTGTGAAGGACTGAAAGACAAATTTGTTTGGCCAAGAAAGATGAACAAGAGATCATCTATGGGGGACAAAGAACTTCTAGATGACATCTGAAAGAAGAAGAAAGAGATCAAAGGCGAAAAGGAGGCTGCAATGAAAGCAGAGGAGCTGCAGGAGATTTCAGAATAATGCAGTTAAAACTACTGCCTGAAAATGGGTTCCAAATCTCCTTACTTATTTATTATTTTGGTTACTCCTTAGCCAAAATACTCTTCTCTCCCCATCTCCAAAAGACTGTCATGCTGGCTGGGAAACAGTGTGGGCTTTCACCCTTTGTGCACTCTTGCTGCCCTGACTGTGGCACCCAGGTCATGCCAGCCCACAAGGGTGAGGTGTGGGGCTAGAGAATAAAAGAGGGGGAAAAGAACAGACCTTAAGCAGCTTGATCAAGTAACTTCTTTCATCTATAAATAATAACTATAAATAATATAGTATAAATTATATATATTTTAATAGAGTAATAGAGCACAGCTGTCAGTAAAACTAGATTGCACAAGGAAAGAGTAAACAATATAAACACACAGCAGACTGAATGTGCTACTTTCAGATTTATCTGAAGTTGCTCCAGTGTGTTCCTGCTTAGCCAACCACCCTTTCACTGTCCCCTCTCATTGTCTTGCAAGCTTCCTCAACAAGGTCCACCTCTCACATACATTCTGCCTTATAGAATGCCTTTGCAAGGGATGAAGATACAGAAAAAAATAATTCACACCATCTGCACTGATTCCCAGGGACAGAAATACAACAGCCCAACAAAGTCTTATATAAATATATTAAAAACATGGCATGAGACTTTTGTTTCTCCATGGAGATCTCTAGAAGCAATGTGTGTTAAGGACAGTGTGTTTCTTTTCTAGCATAGTTGAAGGCCCAGGACAAAGTGCTCAGATCTTTCCACTTGTGCTGGATTTAGGCGTGCTGGGGATCTTTGCCTCACAGGCTAGAGGTACTTTTACTAGTATGCATTGGATAAATATATATCCTGGGTATATACTGGGTAAATACTGGATGATTACTACATCAGCAGCAGAAGGCTGCACAGTCCCTTTAAGGCTCCAGTGCTATCCATGTGTTGATGATGTCCAGCTACCTCCCAATTTCCTAGATCAAGCTCTTTTTCTACATGCAGACCAGGTCTATAAGAGCACAGCTGCAGAGATCACCTTGCCTGCTCCTCTGCCACAAGACACAGGAGTAAAACCAGGAAAAAAAAAGGAAAATTTTCCTAACCTCTTCTTTAAAATTCCTCAGTGGTGGCAACTCCATAATTTACTTGAACTATTTGTGAGCACATTTCACTGCTCTTGTTTCCAGAAAGATTTTCCCCAATGTTTAAATATAATTTTCATTAATATCTTTTGAATGTAGTACTTCCTGTCCTACCAATTAGGCTATACCCTTTAGCATTAGGCTTTGATCATTTATTGTTAACAGAGATTTCAATGGATTTATAGAGTTGTCAGACATGGTATTCGTGAACAGCTTTCAATTGGGTAATTAATCATTGCCTCTGTTTTCTGTTATTGTGATTCCAATTCTGCATGTGTATACATGATTGATTTTTAGACACACAAATGGTGCCATTAAAGACAATGACACTTGTGGATTTACAGCTAAGCACGTACTTATAGTTTTGCAGAGTCAGGATATGGTAGTAACCATGTTGTTCCATAAAAATCCTCTAATTTCAGTCCTGGAAGTCAGTTATCTCAGGTAATAGGAAGTCCTTAAAATTAGAAGTGCTAAAAAGTCATTATTGACATTCACTGCCTTTAAAAGTCAGGAATTGGCTTATGGCTACACCAAAATTATTATAGTGGTGATATTGTCTTGACAGACCATATTGTTTTATCCAGGACAGCATGTGCAAAAATAACTTAAAAAGTATTTGCACCCCTAAAATATTTTTATAAATATTATCTAGTAGAGATTTTAAATATTGTTTCATAATAATTGAAAATTATAATAAAAAATTTTTTAAATAAATTAATAAAGACTGGTTTGACCAAGACACACATAATAATAGGTTATAACCTCAAATTAGCACTTTAAAGTGTTTGACTTAGAAATATGCATAATTTTGCCCACTCCATGTGTTTTAAATAAGAAATATTGATACTATTTAAAGGTGTTGCAGAGAGAAGTTATTATAAAACCATTCTATTGCTATTTGAGTGAAAACTACTCTTCTATAATGAAATTGCACTGACTGAATGATCTATTTATTGTCTTTTGTTAGAATCTGATCAGAAATTTTAAATTTCCTGAGAATTGCAGGTTCTTAATGCTGGTGAAATTTGTTCAATTCATAATTTTATGACAGATGCTATGAATACTTACAAGATTAGATGAGGGGCAGATCCCTTGCTCCTAACATGAGGATATAAGTGTTAAACTCTGCAGGGGAAAATAAAATCCTGGAGAACAGCAGGGATGTACCTGAAAAGAGCCTTGATTATCTTTGGAGTGGGCCCAACGACTCCTCAGAAAATGCAGGAGGAGGAGAGGAAAATTGCTGGAATGGTCAAAGAACTGTTGATCTAAAGGCTGGCTTATGCAGAGCTTGGGATGTAACTCAGAGGTTCAACCCAGTGAAGGTGTTTGCCAGCACAGACAAGAAGCTGCAAGTATTTGTGTTTCTGCTGCTTTTCAGTTTTCTGGTTTCAAATGCCAACAAGGAGGGGCAACACCAAGAGCATGCAGTGAAGTGCCAGATCTGTCTCAAACTCCCCAGGTTTGTGAGGTGAGAACACGTAGTCAGTGTTGTTTTCTCCGCGTTAAGGATGGGCAGCTGCAGCAGCTCTTGTGCTGAGGAGCTGCTCTGTTCTGTTCAGCCTCAGCTCCCAGGCAGCCAAGGGCACCAGGCAAAAGGCAATGTGCCTTTCCCTGAGTTTCAGGGTGTGTCTCTGGTGGTGCACTGAGATGTGTGTGCATGTGTTCCTGTGCTGAGCTTGAGAAAGCTCATGAACAGATATGCTATTTGTCTCTCAGAGCCCCAGGGCACAGCAGCATCATGGCACAAAAGCACCTTACTACTCTCCTGCAGCTCCAGGGTGTTCCCATCAAGCAAAAATACTGCAGCCTTTATCAATGAATAGGGTTAAATGTATCACTGAGGTCAAGGAATTAGAAGGACTGACTACTGCCCTTCCCTTTGTGCAGCACTGATGGTGGCTGCAGGACACGCTGAATCTGTTGCAGTGGAACTTGGGCTGAGCTCTTCACTTTCCTGACAATTAGACTGGAAACCATACTATGCTGATCATCTGCTCCCCTGATTACCTCACTGCAGGAAAGAGCTGAGGTGAGAGGGAGAAAATGCCTTTTTTCTGCAGCCCTTCTCTGCCCCAAAGGTACTCTGAATTTTCACCACTGTCAGGCAGGAGGGGATACTGCCCTGCCAAGTTGATCTACCCATGTAAAATACCAAACAAAGGCCATATTTGCCTCTGTATCGCCTCAGAAGTAAATGCCCTTGTTCTGGCCACAAATTACTTCACTCTTGGGAATGTCTCTTGCTGCTTGGAGGTTGCAACATCTCAGGTTTCCCTCTGGGCTCTGTAGAACCACAGGCAAAGATCCTCCATGCACATACAAGGCTAAAAGAGTGAAATAACACGATGTGTTGTACATGATTTGGTAGCCCCACGTCCTTCCACGGGCTGTGTTCCGTGGGCCAGTGAGGAGTGGGTCTGCCAGCACCTCCCAGCTCACCAGCTTGTCTGCAGGGCTCTGCCTTTCACCACAATCATGGCATAAAATCACACAGAATGCACAAATGCCATGGGGGACTCCAAGTACAGCAGAAACCCCACCACTGTCCCCCCTGCCAGAAAGCACTGGAAGTACCTGCCTGTCCTGTCTGCTTTGCAGCAATGCCAACCCCATGGGAATCTCCCTTGCCAGAGAGATGTCCCATCTCACTCTGACATTCACTATCTCGTTTTTATCCATGGCTTTCAATGATGAGATGGCCATGACTGCTGCCTCCATCTCTCTCAGCAATATGACATCTTAGATTTACAGAGTCTGATGCTAAACTAATGTGTCCTTGTGAAAAAGGGGTAAGGTTTGAGCAAAAAAAGCAGGCACGAAATGGAGAAGGATGACTGGTATTGCCTATTAAGAAGGACAACATGCAAAACTGCATGAATGTGACACTGAAGGTGTGAATGCAAAAGGGCAGGTAATGTGAAAGTTAGACCCCCCACTTTTAAGCAAGAAAAAATAATGAATTAAGTTGCGAAGTTGTGATACAAAATACTCTGTGTGATATGATGTCTGTTCATGGATGACTTTGGTATGCATAGTTGGGGCCTGAAAGAAAATCACGTGGAGATCTCTGTTAAAATTTCTTCTTCTTTCACCATTGCTTTATCTTCTTTTATTCTGATGTCATTTATCCTTGTTTTTTTCTGGCCAATAGTGACACATCATGCATACAAGGTGCAAAAGCAAAACATTCTCCCAACTTTAGACATCAATTCTCGCTAATAAACAACTGAGGTTTTTCAAGTGAGTTGCGCAGTGCTATGTGCTTCATTTGGGTATGTTGGATCCAACCTTGCTATGGTTAAAGAGGTGTTTAATTAAAAGGACAAAATGTTAGCAATTCAGTAAATATCACATTAATTTAGAATCATGTCATAACTAAATGTGCATTAATGAAAGATTCATAAACTGCACTCATAGTTGTTACTTTAAAGATTGCTTAGCTCTTTTGAATGATTATGCAGTGGTTACAGTTTGTCTTATTTTGCAGAGGCTGTCCTGCTCATCAGCAGCCATCACATGGCAGCATCTGGGGTTCAGCAGCCCCTCCACTCTGGCTGCCATTTACACCTTGGCTCTGCAACGTTGCCATGCTGCCTGCAGCAATCCCCAGGCTGCCTGCAGGACCCTTCCAAGCACTCCTGGTGCTTCCAGCAGTGCTGTGAGCAGTGGAAATGGCTGCTGGTGAGGAGAGGATCCTGAAGGTGCTAACAGTGGCATCATAATGAGTGTGAGACACTTATGTATGGGTTTCTTAATGCTGCTCTCCTGGAAAAATCTGACACAGTGATGCCTCTTTCCACAGGGAGTTTGCACCACCCTATGACATCCTAGAAGAAGTGTGAGCTATAAATGCTGCTTGGTTCAATAGGTTAGCTCTTCAGTTCTCCAAAATTTAAATAATTCTCTAGTAAATCCCATCTGTTATTCAGAGCAATTTCTTTGAATCCCATCGGTTTCACCCCTATTATTTCTCCAAGTTCCACTGCTCATGGTGAGTCAGCATGGTCTAAAAGGCTGAGTGCGAAGAGCCAGAAATGAGACATTTTTCCAGGAGGAAAAGTACATAAGCAGGATGTCCTTTCCAGATGCTGAGTTAGGGAATTTCATCTCGCTTAGCTAAATTCCCCTTGCAGTTTCTGGTAGGTGCAAAATTTTTCTTTATGTTCTGTCATAAACTCCTCTTCTGTTCTGCACTGCTGAGTACTTACCTCCAGCTCCAGGTTACATTTCAGTGGTAAGAAGAGTCCTATTGGTCTGTGTTTCTTTGTGTTTGTAAATGCTTGGAGGTCCCTCTCTATAAAAGGTGCTGCATTAAGTGTAAACTATATTTTAGTATTATGAACACCATCACTTGCAGGGGAAGCTCTAAATATATTTCACACTCATTGTAGCCTATCAAATTAATGTAATGATGAACATTAAGGCCTTTCAGCTGAAGGATATAATTTTTTTTTCCTCAAATTCTTAGAGAATGAAACAAATTCATATGCAGAGATAGTCCAAAAAGCCCCATTTTAGTCTCCCTAAGATCTCTCCCTCTAAGATTTTTTTTGCTCTTGTTCTTTTTCTTTAAAAGTATGAAAAGACAGGTAGTGTACTAGATTTACACTGTGGCCAGGTTATGGCAGAAAAAGTCACCTCTGGAATTCCTCAGTACAATTTTCAAAGGTGGAGATGTGGTGCTGGCCTTGAGGGAGGAGGGAGGTGTTTGTAAACTGGATGTGTTCAAGTCTATATGATTTGGATTAAAAAAGACCTCTTCATTCATGAAGAAGATGGAGCTGGTCTCTTCTATCAGGGCATGGTGAGAGGCTGAGAGACAACAGGGACAAGTTGAAAATCTGACATTGTCACATTGATACAAGGAGGAGAATTTCCCCACATTGAGGGAGTGCCACAGGCTGCCCAGGGAGCTTGTGCAGCACCCATCCTTGGAGCTTTGCAAGGCTTGACAAGAGAAATCCCCAAGCAGCTGAACTGACCTCATGGCTGAGCCTGCTTGAAGATGATTGGGTGAGGATCATGCTGAGGTCTCTTCTACAACCTGAATTATGCTGTGACTCTGTAGAAAATTTCTGTCGAAATTTTCCAGGCAGAAGCAGTAACAACTGCATCAATAGTTATGGCTAAACAGACTGCCACATCATGCTTACAAAAATTATTATCTGGGATGGGGAAGATTTCCGAATAATTTTCTTTCTAAAATCCCTTTTTGCAACTTGTCCAAACTTGCTAAGGAAAAAAAAAGTTTTCCTATGGGCTGAAAAAGAAACTGTTAGGAAATTGGTTTGCATGGAAAGAGGGGGACAGCTAGAAGAAAATCAAACATCGGGTGCTCAGCAGGTACTAATTGGGTGGTTAGTTGTGAAGAAACTGTTTCCCTCAGGTACTGAGATAAGACAGCACACAAATGACTTGAAATATGGATGTGACCCAATACCTCCCTTTTAATTCAATCTTTTTCCAGCCCATCGCTGGAATTTACACAACGTTTTATTGACTATGGTATCAGAAGCTATCAATTTGCTGCAGCCTCATAAAAATAAAATAGTGATACAGAAGAGAAACTGCTGTGTCAGACACACTTCAGCTATTCCCAGCTTTCCTCGCCCCTTCATCTACCCTCTCATCATAAACATCACTATTCTGTTTGCCTCTTGCTTCTCCTAACCATTAAAACAGGGAACCAAAACCACAGCCCATAGGCTGTTAACATAAGATCCAGAAATGTGTCAAATATTTGGTGTTTGAAATATTTCTTGGCTCCAACTAGTAGAAAGGAACAAACAAGAAAGCAAATAGCATAAAATCAGGTGTGTCTGTGGGCAAGAGAGAGATAAAAGCAGGGCTATATATTTAAAATGGAGAAAGAGTGTTTTCTCACACCATGATTGCTATGGTAATCACCTATTTTAACGCATATTAGTGCAAACAGCTGTGCAAAATTCATATAAGTGGTGGGACATAAGCAATACTCTTTAATTAAAAAAATTACTAGAGGTTGGTGTTTCTTTCAATGAGTTAAATGTATTTTGCTTATCGTGATTGATCCCTTCGACATTCGTATCTCCCAGGGACCAGCAGCAGGATGCACAGCAATAATTTACCTCTTGGTTTAATTCCATGTGTGTTGAAAACACCTTTTTTTGCTGAATTCAACAGTGATTTTTGGAATAATACCTTTGTTTTGGCCCTGAAAATCATATACTTTCAGCAGCACTGGTGATGTTTACTGCACATCATGCATGGTCACATGTCAAAGACAGAGTATTTAACAAAAAAAATAAGATAGTTTGGGTTTGGGGTAGTTATAGTGCTTCTGTTGTGAGTGTGCAAAGTGATTCTGGTAAAATACATTTAGTAGTGGGAGCTGCAGGTATTTGGACAATAATTGCCCTCTGTGGCTTGATGCCATGAGGAACCACAACATATTTTTTTCCATAAAGAGACAAAATGTTTAGGCCAAAACACAAGATGAGATCCTAAAACTGCAATGTTCCCCAGAAAGTTTCAAGTCATTCACTATGGCATTTGCTGACAAGAATTGTTCCCATAAGTATATGCCCAAAGAGATAAACTTTATGCTGTATGCCAGCTTTATGATGTGATAAAAGTTTGTGTTTGAGGTACCTTACTGATTATCTATTAGGTGGAAGAAAAAGAATAAAACAACCAATTAAACAGTAGCTCTTGTATTTGTAACTTAGCTAACCTGGTAATTGAAAAATGGCCCAAATTTTTCCCTCCCCCACCCGTTTCCATGTAGCATTTCAAGAACTCTGTCCAAGAATATCACTATATGAAAAAAAACCCATCATCTCAAAATTATTAAAATCTCTGTGGGAATTCATGATTAATTTTAAGGCCTGGCAGATTAAAATACATTATTATGTACACTCTAGTGCATCCTTTCAGATATTTTCAGAATCTGATTTTGCTCTCTTGATACACACCAATGATTCTACATGTATCTAGTAGATTGCAAGGAATAGATTAGCATTAAAGAGGCAGTATTGTGTTGTTAGGTTGTTATGTGTAACTTGTGCTCATACATTAAGAAAAATGTAGCTGGCATTCCCTTGGACATGACCAGACCCCTTAAAAAAAGGAGAGAATTATTAGCAGTTGGTTGTAATGCATTTGTAGAGCATTTCTGAAACTCTGACCTTTAGTACATTAACTGGCTGTTTTTACCCAGCTCCCAGGTAGAGTAAGATCTACAGTACCCTGTTTAGGGAATGGAAATAATGGATTTATTAGTAACATTTGTTAAACTTTCAATTCCTGAACATTCTGCCTTTAGCTCTGAACCTAACTTTCCAATGATTCTATTGCTCTAAACAGCAAAATCAACAGCATTCAACATCAAGACAGAAAAAGGTGGGTTTTATTTGAGACAGACTGACCATTTTCTCATTAGTGCAAAGTCATTCATTCACAGTTCATGAATGGTGAGGTTCCCACTTTCGGCCCCTGCAGCTGTTGTATTTCTTACTAGAAATCTGAAGACCCATTTAGCATCAAAGAAGCATCTTTATCCTCCATCTTGACCAGGTAAGTAGAAGTTTTCTCATGTAATTCTAATATAATTATGTTTGATGCTCTTCCACGTTCCACCTAGAGCTTAGCCTCAGCCTGTGTGAGTTGTGGGCATTATGGCTGACACTGCAGTCTCCTGTTTGTGTGCTCAGACATGACACAGGGTTCAGGATCAGACCCAGCTGACCTGTCATCACAATTCCCACCTTTTCCCCTGGCTCTGTTAGGAAGATATTCCCTCCCTTTCAAGTGTTTTCCCCCTAGGTACCGCATACATGGCTTCGCTGAAATTGCTGGTGTTTTGCACCCATTGTCCCATCAATCAGACCCTCCTGCAGCAGAGATCTCTGCAGGTCATTACTTAACATGGCCACAAATGTCATGCCATCTGCAAACTCTTTCATAATGATTTTATCTTTTCTTCCATGTCACTGATAATGTTAAATGATAGACAGCCAAGAACCAATATCTGCAGAACCCTAGCAGCAACCACAAACACAGGCAGTGGTGATTGTTCCTTATAACTACGTCTTGAGGGATATCTTTTAACTATCTTTAATGCATTTAACATGAGCCACACTGGTTTTCTGTTGCTGTACTATGTTAATCAAAATACTTTGAATAAACAAGTAGAATACTTTACAGAACTTCATGTATACTACCTCAATGTAATTATCAATTAAATTAGCAATCTCATAAACATCTTAGGAAGTTAGTTTTACAAGAACAGTTTTCTATAAAACCATGTTAATTGTCACTAGTTAAACTACATTATCTATCAATCAAATTCTCTGTCAATAGTCCCATTTCAGAGCTCAGGACTAACATCAGACTGAGAGGCCTGGAGCTAAAGAGGCCATAGTATTTTCTCTTCTTTAAACCTGGCAAAATGCTGTCTTTCTGTTTCTCCTCTGCAACATCTGACCTGTTTCAAAAATAACTGAAAATCAATCTAAAGGAACAGATCTAAGTCAAACATCTCTACATCTGATGATTTTAAATGTTTAGCATTCACAATGTTTGTCTATCTTCAGCATTACACATTGCTGGGAATACTGAAAAACAGCTCAGCAACAGTTTCTTATCATTTGGATATAGATCTATTTTTTTACACTGAATTAAAAAGACACAACTTTTGAATGTTTCCACCATTTTGTATTAAAATGTTTATTCTAATATCTTCATCTTTTTCATTGTAAACCCCCTCCAAGTAATTTTTTTTTATTCTTTTAAAATATTTAAAAATATTCTTCTTTTATTTTTATTTTAAATTTTATCCGCAAATTTCCTCTTGCTCACTAGCTTGGATTCTAGGGTTTTTCTCATTTTCTGCTTAATGTGTGTTCATTAATATTGGCACCTCATTTTATAACTTTTTCCTTTTTGTTTCACTGTTTATAGTGCTTTACTTTCCATGCCTTCTTAACTCATATAGCCTTTCTTTCTGGACTTATGTGAATTTGGTGAGATAATGATTTCTCAAACAGTTTGCAGCTACCATTCATATTTTCTGCTTAAATTACACAGCTCAATATTTTAGGCTGTGTAAAATACACCTTCCCTAAAGCAACTAACAAATGTATTGAGGGGTTGGACTGTATTCTGTTTTCACATAACAAACACAGCAAATTTATAGTCCTGAGCAGTTGTCAGATTTTATTTCAGACATAAATTTCTCTTCTTCTATTAGATGAATTCCTGTATAACTTTCACCATGTTGGATACAACCAACATGGGGTTTTTTTGTTGTTCTGTAAGTTACAAAGCTGTCATCCATGCTTTTAAAAATTTCCAAGGACATTTTAGTTCTACCAGCCAGACACTTCCTGCACATGTCAATCACGCTGAGGTCTGTTCATCTAATATAGCTTTTTTCCTCCTACATCTTATATAAAGAAAGATGTTTAAAGGAATGGCCATCCTGTTCTCTTGTGTGATTTGGAAACCCAGAGAAGTTGTCAATTGTGCCTTCATCTTACTCCGTATCTGCTTTTGATCACAGCATTTGAGATAATTTCCTTCAGAGCTGCCAATAACTCAGAAGCAAGTAGTGATGTAGTTGATGCAGAGTGCTTTTCTTCCTCTTCCTTTTCTTATCTGGCTCCTCCTAAAAAACAAACAAACCAAAAAAACCCCCCGACCAACCAACTGAAAACCCCACAAAAAACACACCCAAAAATTTGAATAAGAACAACAAAACAAGCAAACAAACAAACAAAAAAATCCCAATACAAACATAAACCAACAACGGTAAAAAACCAACAAAACAAAAACCCCCTTATCAAACCAGGCATGAAATTATTTTTATTTCATAATAACCACTCAGTCAAATAAAGGAGTTATTTGGGTTTGGAAATCATAGTTGCTTTATTGATTCACAGAAACATTTTCTATATAGCATTGCTTATAGACACAGGACATTCCCAAGCCAGGGGGACTGTCCAACATGTGCTTTCATTTCATTGCAGAAATACATAAGCAATAGCAAAATAAAAGACAACGCAGAATCAGGCTAAAATGAGAGTAAATTACACAATCTGTTGTTCTCAAAGGTGTCTCCTTCTTCAAGTGAGTGCCTCAGTCCCTGGCATCTGAGCAGCATGAGAGCATCTGTACTATCAGAGGCACTGCACTTCCCATTCCCACTGTAACTTACTAAGATCTCTTAGTCTGGAGTTCATTCCCTCCTCTCCCAACTTTAGGTGCCACTGAGGTAGAAGTCAAGCACTGGCCATGTGGGCTGCTCCTTCAGTTCCTACTCATGAGCTCCAGTAAGACATTGTTTTTGCTGATGTGGCTGTTTTCTTCCCTATACTTCAATGCACCTGCTTCTATGAAGCAGAAATGGTGAGAATAGTGGGTGTGGAGAGAGAATTCTGTGGAGGTTCTGGCACCCTATGAGCTGTAAAAATACGATTGTGGAACATGCTTCTGCAAGTCCAGTGTTACCTTCTGAAAAATGTACCATGTTCCCTGTTGTGAACGTCAGGAGTGCTGATGAAACTTTGCATCTTATAGACACTGATATATTGTCAAATATTACTCCTTCCTTCCTTCCTTCCTTCCTTCCTTCCTTCCTTCCTTCCTTCCTTCCTTCCTTCCTTCCTTCCTTCCTTCCTTCCTTCCTTCCTTCCTTCCTTCCTTCCTTCCTTCCTTCCTTCCTTCCTTCCTTCCTTCCTTCCTTCCTTCCTTCCTTCCTTCCTTCCTTCCTTCCTTCCTTCCTTCCTTCCTTCCTTCCTTCCTTCCTTCCTTCCTTCCCTCCTTCCCTCCTTCCCTCCTTCCCTCCTTCCCTCCTTCCCTTCCCTTCCCTTTACCTTTCAGATGAGTTATGTTTGTTTCTTAGTGCAGCTCTGAATAAAACCTCTACTTTCCCTGCCATTTTTCTAGTTGCCTGAAGCTTGGGGTTTGGTTGGGCAGCCTCAGGATTTCCAACCATCCCCACAGCTGAGCAGGTGCAGCAGTTTTATGTCCTATCACTCTCCCATAATGACTGGGTTGGCTGCATGGGCAGACAGAAATAACATGCACCTCTTCAATCAGAGAAATAATGCATGTGTCTTTTAATAAGGGTTGGAGAAACTACTCTGCAAGGCATCAGATATTGGGGTAGAACAAATTTGTGACTCTTGCTCACTACCCAGATCTGAGACTTGCATCCCTACTGCAGCTGTTAAATGCAAAATTAATGAGCAGGTTGATGGGCTAGTGCAGTATCCTGCACCACAGGGCTCACCTCACCAGCAACCACAGGAGAAATAGGAATAAGGACAGAGAATAAGAAAATAAGGAAATAATAGAGAATAAGGAAAAACAATGAAATTGCAGGGCAGTTGTATAGGTCTAGACACAAGAGAGAGAATAAAATCAAGTAACAGAGGTAGTGGTCACTTGAGACTTATCTGAACGTTTGTTTTGAAGGTAAACTTCAAACTAACTGAAAAGCTCTTCCGTATAATTTGTTTTTTTTGGTTACGTGGGCCAGAGACTGAAGAAATGTATGCAACAAAGTAAGGCAAAACTGAATGCAATTAGTCACAAAATGAAAATGAAGATTTAGAAGAGAATCACATGAGAATCAGCCAATAATTTTTAAAATCACTTTCATTTCCTAAAAAAATAACTGGCATTGGTGCATATTTTACTGCCCTTGGCACTCTTTTTTACTAAAAAACCCCAAACCTGCAAGAACTCAAGCAGTTTGCAGTGTGTGTTCTTTCCTTAACAATATAAATAGCAAACTTTTTTCCTATGTAGGAAAACCTAAACCATCTCACTGCACCATTTGTCCACTGGACCTCAACAGCAGGACTATCTCAACTTCAGAGAGACCTCCTCTTCCTGCCAAACATGTGAGACCACAGCTTCTCCACCAAGCTGTCCACACCTGGGTGGGAGGCACCATTATTTTGTGCTGCTGCTTTGCACCAAACCTGAACCCTTTTTGTCTGCCAGGTGGGAAGAAGATTAAATATACAGCATCTGCAATGACTCAATAGGTACATTTAGTGCTTAGCAGCCTAAATATCTCCACAAGGAGTTTCATCCTGGGTACTTATCTGCTGGTGACCCAAATGGACTAAAGAGGAGGAACTTGGGCATGGAGGAGGCCAGGGTGTGGAAGTTACAGTACTCATGTCAGGAGGTGATCAGAAAGCTGATGCTGTGCACTTTCCTGCTCCTCAGTGAACTGATTCACTCTGAATGGTTCATTTATTTATGTGACCATCTAGGGGGAAAAAGTCTTTAATTGCAGGCTCCATAATGTGTTCTTCACATTAAATTCCAAAGTGCTGATTTCAGTGGATTCTGTTTAGAGGTCCATATAGTTTTGTTGGTGAACTGTGCTCATTCTTTAACTCTCTTGGTTTTGTTGACATTATATTTTTTATAACACTATAAATCACTTTTGGAAGGCAGCTAACTGTTACTAGCCCTGTTATACAGAGGAAAAACAAGTTATGACACTAAAAATAGTAATATACAGTTGCCCCAATGAAATCTATGTAGGGATAAAGTATAACTCAATATAGAAATGAGAAGTGAATTCCATACTTTGAAGTGAAGATCATCTTCTTAAACCCTAGTGTTCATACTTTGGCAAAGGTAGATATATTTCTTTCTCTCATATCTCTTTCCACCTTTGAGCAAGTTGGGGTTTTTTTCCCCCAATGACACTATCTTTCCATGTCTTCCAACTACTTTTGTAGCTGTTCTTACAATAAACAGGAACAGTGCAAAAATGGCCATCCAGAAGTTTACTGTCTTTCAATGCACCCAGAGATCAGTCTCAAGAGTGCAGAGACCTTCATGAGGTCTAAAACAAAAAGATATGTCTTGAAAGTCAGCTTTTCCAAATGTTTGAGATTAATTCTTCAGGAAACAAAGTCCTGCCAAGGATTTCTCTGACACAAGAATGTTTATTATGTGAGTAAATTTGCTCACATCCCTTTTCCAGAAACCAACATGTTGTGTATGACACACAACTCATCTTCTAGGTTGTGAACTACATTTTACCTCTCTTTCAGAGATGCTTAACTCATGGATGATGGTGAAAAACAGTGAGGTGAACTTGCCTTGCAGCCTAGGTTTTAAAAGCATAATAACTCTACTTTTTAGATAGTCAGAACTTAGTGAACCATTGAAAATGACCCAGTTCATTGAGCACAGCCAAACAGATGGAATTCCAGCCTTGCCATGCTTGGGTGACTCTCTGAACAATACAAAATCTTCCTTCAAATCTGTCTCCACCAAACTTCCTGCCCCATGCACATAATATTTGGGTACATTCAGATCACCGTGTCTCGGGATAGAATAGGTGGCAAATTATTGGTCTATTGTTAGGGTTTTTTTCCCCTACAGCTTCTAAAACTTTGGCTGTTTTGCTTCAGGCTCAAAAACAAGGAAAAGACAAAAAAAAAAAGGATCCTATAGTATGGTCTTTGTTGGAAAAAATCTCTGGTCCCTGAAATTTAGTGGCTATTTTCCCTTTTTTTCATTTGACTTTCCTACCACTGAATGCTGACAAAACATATTTATTGCACTTTTGTGATTTACAGCAAGCTCCTTGCTCAGCAGCTCTAAAGGACATGGTGGCCCTGTGGCCACCAAAGATAAACCTTCAGTACCACTTGTGAGCTGCCTGCTGCAGCAGGGAAATGAAGGAGAAGATAGGGCAATTATGGCAAAAGTAAGCATAAACACAGTCAGAAGGCTGCCGTCACTTCCTGTGGGGCGAGAGCAGAGAAAGATGAAGGATGGAAGACTTGGAGTAAGGTATTGATTTGCTAAATCAGTGCTGAGCATGGCAGAAACCTTCTCTTGGAGCCTGAGTACTGTATGCTTGCCCAAGAGCAAATTGCCCAGGGCTCTGGTGCTCAAGGACTGACAGCAATGAGCAAGCCCGGTTGAGGTGGGCTTCAAGCTAAGTGCAGGAAGCTGTGCTCCAGAAGTACTGTAGGGTATAAATCTTTCACCATGCCTAAACACCTCCATTCCAAATTCATTTTGAAGTACCTTTAGCAAGCTCCCCACTCCTCTTGCTCAAAAAAGTAATAGAATCTCAGTGTTTGTTTCTGTTTTAGTAAACTGGGAGTTGATTGAATAGATACTGCTTGGTGTCCTGGTTTTGTCTGGGATAGAGTTTCTTTTTTCTCAGTAGCTGGTACAGTGCTCTGTTTTGAATTCAGGATTAGAATACTGCTGATAACACACTGATATTTTAGTTGTTGCTAAGTACTGATTACCTTGAGCACTTAGTCGCCAGTTGGGGTTAAACAATGACACTTGGGTAAAGAAGGACCCATACTAGTACATCAAAGAGTTGCTAAGAAAAAACAACCTGCTGAAGCCATTCAGCCTGGGCTGTATCAGATCACATAGCTGTAGCATGAACAAGGAAATACTCATCCACTGTGCAAGGACAAGGCATCATCTGAAATAGAAAGGTGACTAAAACACAAGAAAAGGAGCATGGTCTGGGCAGGCACAGAGAGTGGCTGGAAGGCTCAGGGGAATGAGGATCTTTTTGTATGTGAGACCATAGGGCATTTATTTTGTGTAAAAAACAAAGGCTCTGAAGGGATATTTCCCCTCTGGCTGTGTGCATCCATAAGGCAAGTAAAAGATAAACACAGGGATGGAGAAGAGTGTACACGACAGTGTAGGCAGAGTGGGTATAGTCTGATTAGGAGGGCTTCTACTCAACTAGAAGGTGGCTCTGAAACACTTGAAGAAATCTCACTGGGGTCCTGCTAAACTGGGGTGAGCAAGACCAAGCAGAGCTCAGGGGGCATATCTGGCATGACCTCATGTAAGGAGGAGCTCCCTGGCCCAGGGGTCGTTTTCCAAGTAAAGATGCCTGCACCTGTAACTAGTATTTGGTATTTATCCTAGGAGAGACGTCTATCAGGTGTAAAGGCAAAATCTTTCCTCTTTTCCAGGTTGGTGTGATGGCTGTCTCCCAAGGCAATGCAGCCAGGTATGTCATCTACCTTTGCTATACCCATTTTACAAATGAAGGGCTGTTATTCAAATGCTTTCCACCTGCACCTTGTTCACTATCTTTTCTTTAGGAACACATTCCTGAAGCTTGTGTGGCAATGGGGGACAGTAGAAGTACCTGTAATCCATTAACCCCAGCACCAATAACAGTGATAACAGTGTCCTTGGCATGTGGGCAAGTCCCTGTCTTCCTGGAGAGCTTTTAACCAATTTGTACAAGTGCCTCCCTCTTGTGTTCCTCTGTGTATGCACATCAGCTAGGTCACAGCCAGCTCTGCTGCATGCAAACCACTGCAGCCACACCTGTCATGGCCCTGTTCATCACAGCCTTGGTCAGCAGCCCCTCCTTGAACAGGCATCCAGTGCTGAGTCATGAGCACATCTGCTCCTTTCCAGGGAGCTGGCACAGATACCTGCTGCATTACCTCCTGGGCGAACCAAGAAGGGAAATAAAATGCAAAGAACTTACTGACCATCAAAAACAGTAACTCACATGAGAGGAGTTCTCCTCTGGTAGCTGTCAGCTCACACTATAAAACACTTGGGAATGCTCCAGTGGCTGGGTGAGGTTTATATCCATCCCCTGAGTTCTCCAAGTACTCCTTTTTGGGGTACTCTGGGATTTACTAACACTAGGTAAGCCACACCATAGCCCTGTGGTAGGCAAAGGTCACACAGACTTGTAACCATACACTGGCCAGATGGGATGCTGGGGTAGCCTGACTGCTGCCTCACAAAACCATTTTCTGTCCTGTCTCCACCAGCGCAATTGCCAGCAAGCTCTCCCACCTCCATGCAGCCCCTGTACCTTGCAGCAGGAACCCTGGAGTCCAGGGTAGCCATCCCCTGGCCCCCACTATCAGCACAGGTGGGGTTTGAGTCGCTGGCTCATAACCCCTTTGAAGGGCTGCCCTCACTGGGCAGAGGGCAGGGCAGGCACTGCCAACCACCCTGGTCTGGAGCACCTTCCCCTCTTGGTAGGTTGCATATTCTCTGCTGAAGGCATATAATCTTTGTTAAGCCTCTGCCCTAGCCACAGTGGCATCCATTTAACCAATAGAGAGAGGCAAAAAGCAATCATCTTGTGTGATCCAGCGGGAAGCTGGACAAGGAGAAACTATTCACAATATATTAATGCCTGGCTTGAGCCTAGTAAGTGTTATAATTAGGTGGCATTAATTAGTGCTGGAAAAGACTGTCATGTTTTATACCAAACCTTCAGCTAAAAGATAGGAGCAGAATACTTTTCTTGAAAAAAATGCCATGTATATTTTCTTGTTTTACTAGTAGGGATTTTTAATCAGTTGAATGAACTTGTATGTACTAGTTAACTTTGCTGGAGTTTAGTGGTTGTATTTAAAGCAGATTTTATCCTAGAATGATATTAATTTGATAGGATCCCTGATCTGTAAAACCATTGGTTATCTTGGTCTCTCCTGATAAGAAAAAAAAAGTGCCGAGGGTTTCCAGTTGGTGAGCACATTTGGGCAGAATCTTTCACACGTCACAAATTGCAGATGGGAGGCAGTGATCTCGAACATGCAGTCACATTGCGTGACCATCTGACACCTTCCATTTAGAAAAATAATACTTTCCTCACAGCATACGCTCCCTGCTGCAACCAGCACCAAAAATTATGCCTGGGAGAGCTGTTCCTCCTAGACTAAGGTCTTAAATATTTCTTAGGCTGCTTTTAAAAGATTCATGCAGCAGCACCACCTCGCTCACATCCTGCTAAACCAGGGAAAATACTGAAATTCTTCCCCAGACGGTGTTAATCACAAAATAGCTGAAAAGAACAAAAGGGGGAAAAAGACAGCAGGAAAATTATATACTCACACTAGCAGAGTGAACAATGGAAGGCTCTTGTTGTATGTGTAATTCAAACATGTCCATGTAAAACACTGCATGGAGTTATTTCCTATTGCTATCAGTTTCTCAGCTGCATAAAATCCCATAACTATGTGGAAGTTCAGCTCTCAAATGCCTTGGTTTTGTGGATAATTCCTTTTGACAATGTGGTGTGCTGATGTTCATTCATTTGAAATAGCAATGACCATTTCAGGGTGTCCTTTGCTATATATTGAGGTGTCAGTAGTGATAAAAAAAACCTTTACGGTTTAAGGACAAAGCCATGTGAATTTATAGGGTGACATCTCACACTAGCCTATTGTGTCTTCTTTGTTACCAGGTCCCAGAAAAAAAAACAAGAATAAAAATTAACCAACACTCATTCTTTCTACCCAAATTACAAGGCTGACTAGGAACATACATATTAACCCATGTTATTATCAGCAGTAGCTTGGTGTGACCTGAACCAGGAGGCAGCTCCTTCTGTTCTGCCTGAAGAGTGTAATCTTAAAGACTTGACCATGTTTTCCTATTCATCTGCCTAGTTGATGTGCCCCATAGCCACACCAGCCAAGCATTAAATTTCTGCACTGTCTTCCGTCCCTCATCACAACATCACCATTTCAGCCACTGAGTGCCACTGAGATCCATGAGGAGGATGTGCCTGTTTACTGTCAAAATGTTGGTGTTTTCCTAGAGGGTGGGGTGCTGGCTGATTTTTGTACAGGTGACATTTACCAAATTGATGGGAGGGCAAACTTCTCACCTCATTTTGTACAGGGATATGCTGCTGTGGCTGCTGTGCGTGTCGCACAAGTCACAGAAAATGCCTGCAAAGACCTCTCACATCTACCTAGCAGGGCTGAGTCAGGACCTAGGACATGTTTCCTCCCAACACTCTAGCAGAGACTCCTCCATCCCCCAGCAGTTTTATTGGCAGCTTTGTGTCACTGCCACTGTTTCAGCCATCCTGAGCCCCCCATGCAGAAATATGGGTGTTGCAAACACCCATCATGCAGAAAAAACGATTAGTGTCTGCCACCATGGGCCAAGTGTGAACTCATGGACCAGAGAAGAAAGGCCCTATCTTCCTTCCTGTCTTCCACATCCAGAAGATGTGCCAGAAGCACTGGTGAGGCCACACCTCAGCACTGGTGAGGCTGCACCTTGAGGGCTCTGTCCAGATCTGGGTGCTTACTACTGGAAAGACAGTGATGTGCACGTCCAGAGAAGGGCAGTGAAGCTGGTGAAGGGTCTAGAGAGCTTCATGTGAGAGAGATGGGGTTGTTTATCCTGGAGAAAAAGACTCTCAGGGGCGGTCTTATCACTCTCTAGCACTGCCTGAAAGGAGGCTGTAGCCAGGTGGGGGTCAGTCTCTTCCCACTGTAAGCAACAGGATGAGAGGACATAGCCTCACAGTGGACCAGGGTGAGTCCAGGTTCAACATCAGGAAAGGTGGTTAAGCACTGGAATGGGCAGTGTAGGAAGTTGGACTCACCATCCCCTGAAGTTGCCTAGAAATGACTGGATGTGGCGCTTAGTGCTGTGGTTTAGTGGGCATGGTTGTGTGTCACCATGATATTTTCTGAAAAATCCCTTTGCCAGAATTTTTCTCCTGAGAAGCTGAGGGGCCTCAGAAACGAAATGTAAACAATAATTATCTGCTGCTGTGGAATGCAACAGGTGCATCTCTGATTGGTTCATGTTGGTTGTTTTTAATCAATGGGCAATCACAGTCCGGCTGTCTCGGACTCTCTGGTCAGTCACAAGATTTTATTATCATTCCATTCCTTTCCTTCCTAGCCTTCTGATGAAATCCTTTATTCTATTCTTTTAGTATAGTTTTAGTATATAATTTTCTTTGAATATATTATAAAATAATAAATCAGCCTTCTGAAACATGAAGTCAAGGTTCCCGTCTCTTCCCTCGTCCTGGAACCCCTGTGAACACGACCACAGTTGTGTTTGATCAAAGGCTGGACTTGACCTTGGAGATCTTTTCCAGACTTAATTGTTCTATGATTCTATGATCTCATCAATGCCCCAAGCCCCAAACTGGCTCTTAGAGACCCAGTTTGAGAGATTAAATTTTCCAAGACCCTGTCTCGTACTTTCCAGCTCAGGTCTCTACCAGACCTCCTCCTTCCCACAGCATCCTCTCCTGCAAGTCTTCCTTGCTATGCTGCAGCTGCACCACTTTCTTAAAGCACACATGCCTTCTGTGGGTGGTGTTACCCAATGCCTCTCTCCTAGAAGAAGATGAGCTCCCTCCCTGGCAGAGAGGTGTGTGCTGCACCTCTAGCACTGGTGCTGCATGCAGTGTGCAGTTCGTGTGTCTACACCAGGATCTACAGGTAGGGAAAGCACTGTGCATGGAAGCTGGGAGGATAAGGAAGCACTAGTTCATGGCAAACAGCCAAGATGGGCATGAGGGAGATGTGCAGCTGCTTAATTCCTCCTCTAGCCCCCACTATGGATTGCACACCATCGTGGCCAGTGCCAGCATCTCTGCTTCCTTCCAGGTGGGTGTCCCCTGTGTGGTGTTTGGCTACACAGAGGCCCTTCCTGCCCCTTCCACCAACAGCCTTGCTGGATTGTGCTGGTGCCTCCTGGCCCCACAATCAGCTGCTCCATATACCCGTGTGGTCACAGACTGTCTTGCACAGCACTGTGGAGAGCAGGGGTTGCAGTTTTAGGGTGTTGCAGGACTAGTTCACTTTGGGCACTGAGACAAAATTTTTCCTCTTGGAGCTAAAATTATCTGATTCTGAAGTGTCTCCCTCCTGGGATTATTTAAGCAGAATATGGACTCAAACCTTTCATTTTAACAGTTTATAGGCACCTATATAGATCACCACAGACTGTGACTGTTGCCTTGTAAGGAACACAGACCTCAGGTTTTCTTCCCAAAAGCAAAGACCAAGTGGTGGTCCTAATGTTCATCACAGAAAGGAAAAAACTAATGACTTTCCAGAATAAGCTCTCCTCCCCAGTGGTGGTACTGCCTGCAGGATGAAGTCTGGGGGTACTCAGAATGGGAGCCAAGTCCTCCCTGCAGCTCAGGACAGGCTATGTTATTTTGGGGCAGATAGTTGGACACCCAAACCCCAGACTTTTCCATCTTGAATCCCACTCTTCTGACCTATTAGATTAAAAGTTGTGACCTGCTTCTTATATCTCATCCTTGTGCCTGCCAGGAGTCATCACTGTGTCTGGATCAGTAAGGCTGAGCCAACTGGTGAACTTGTCTCATTATCTCCTTGCCGAAAACTTACAAGCGTTACTTATTCTTGGATACTTGTAATTTTTATGCTTTTCCTACCCAGAAGATTAGCTCAGGCATAGCAGAGCTCAGAGCACAAACCCATCTTTTGGCATTAACTTATCCTGGGCTGGCTGTCATTTTACAGTACTTGCACAAAAAGAGTAACTAGCAACAGCACTTACAAATCATAGATTATATTGTATTGGTTTAGCTCATATTGTTTGCCTTAAATTTATATTGTGCTTTAAATGTCACCCATTAAAATTATTAGGGCAAGGTTTGCCCTCAGTTTACAGCCCCTCTCCCCAGCAGCTCATAAGAGAAGCTGCTGCACAGTTTTCCTCACCTCATTTTAGTTGTGCTGTAGAAGTCAGAGAGAGTGTCCAGAGAGTTGTAACACAGCCTTCAGCTGTTTCATTTCCAGAGATTTCAGTTTGTAAACCCAGGTACCAAACCAGGCAAAGTGCCTTAGAAAGAAGCATTTCCTTTCATTCACCCCCAGCCTAAATTCTTGTCTTCTGTTTGGGTGCAGTTATGCAAAAGTGGATAAGGGACCAAAAAGCCTCAACTTTATTTTGGCAATAGGTTTTTCTGAGTTCCCATCTAAGCCTAAGGAGGGCCATTCGTTTTCCTAGGAGAGTACTTTAATATATTCCTTCTAACCGTTGTTATTCTGTCTCATGTGTTTCTCTGCATTTTTCTGTCTGTCCTCACATTTCCTCTACAGCACAGTTCTTAAATAGCTTCAGCCGTGCATACAGAACTTTCTGTGGATGTTCTTAATCTGTGAAAACAAGATCTGTAGCAGAGACAGTAATGCAGCCCTAAGCATAGAGATGGCAGTGACACTTCTTCGTTGCCTTTAAACTGGTGAATGTGATCTTATTTTGGCTAGTGACAAATCCCGGTGATGAAATGTCAGCAGTGTTTACACAGAAGTCAGACAGTGCGAAATTAACCCTTTCCAGCCCTGCTCTCAGGGCAGAACAAAGCTGCTGTTTCCTTCTGTGAGGATGAGGATGGCAGAAAAGAAAGAAAATGGTATCGAAGAATTGCCAAAGGCCCATCTGGAGGGTCAGCAGCGACCACGCAAAACTGGCCATGCTCTGTGTGACAAACTGAGTTTCTTTTGAGTTGTCCTGGGCACAGGTTTCCAGACAGACCTGATGAGGGCAACGTCACAATTTGTGCAGATTTCCTTGATGTGAGTTTGAACCAAAATCACAGCTATCTTCCAATGCCATCTTTGCCATTGTATGCACGGCACCCTGGTCTCAGCTTCTGTGGGACAGTTTAGGTGTGATACAAAGCTAGGCAAAGTTTAAGTGAGAAATTGGAAATATATTTTGCCATGTAACCCTCTGACTGCTCATTAGCAGTGCGGGTAGAGCCTTGTGCAAACCTGATGTTTTATTGCTGGTCACCAAAATAGCTGTAAAGCTGAACTGAAAGAATAGGTCAGCTTTGAGTTTATGTGCACAGCAATACTCAAAGGATTATAGACTTTTTTGCTCTCTTGTTGGCTTTGTCTGGAGCAAAGAGAAGCGCTAGCTGTGCCTGAGAATCTGTAGGGTTCCCTGCACTGGTAAGGGAGGAAAGTGTTAATGAGGAAAAATTTACTTAGCCAGAGCTATCAACCTGTCTCTTTCAGAGATTTTATTACCCTTTTTTCTTCCAGATGTGCTGAGCAATTCTAGTTCCCCTGGAAGTTTAAGGCAGGTGCAGACGTTTAGTTGCTTTGAAAATTTTGTTGTATCATACTCACCATGTGAGCTCAATCCTTAAAATGCTGCTTGGAAGCAACTGCCCTATAGCTCTTGATTCTGAAATGCAAGCTGAATTAAACATAACTATCAAAGACAGACTTACTATGGCCTGTGTCTCAGCTCATGCTTTGGTAAAATGCAGGTACCTTTTACACACAGACAAGTAAGATAAGGCATAAAGCTTCACACCTGATGCAATATACAGGTGAATTAAAAGCCAAAAATTGGTGATAAGAAAGAAAAATAGCAGGAGGGCTCTGAATGCTTGCTTCCTGGTACAGTTTCTTTCAGGAATTCTGTTTAGGAATTTGATTTTAGGAATTCTTTTTAGGAATTTGATTTAGGTTTCAAATGCCCTTATAGAGAAAAAATGGCAGTCTTGTTTCTGACCTTTAGAGTAGCCAAACTCCTCTCTCCTTGCTTTTTGGTCATTGGTTGTGCTCTTCAGAGGCCATTTCATCATGTTGTAAGGTAAGACTGTGACCCAGATTCTTTTCTCTTGGGTGCTGTGGCTCAGCTGTATATACTAATGTTGCTTGGGGTTTCACTGTTTCCACCCTTCCTACTGTTCAGTTAAATTTGATTTCCCAGTGCAACACATAAAGAGCAACAATACATGCTCCAAGGCATCATCTCACACCTCTTTGTCCTCAGCCATGAGAAAAAGTCCCTTTAAAAGGCACTTTGCTTGCATTCATCTGGCTTCTGCTCTTCTTTATATTATGTAATATTTTCATTGTGTTTTCCTATGATTCTTTCCCCAAGATCTTAGATAAACCACAGAACACTAAACAGACTTGCAGTTGCTTCCCAGGGCAATAAAAGCTAAGGGTCAGATGAAGGAGAAAACATGACTTCAAGGTAGACCTATAAAACCTTGTTCATTTCAGGGGCAGCACGGGAGTCTGCAGTAGAGATGTCTGCCTAACAGCTGGTTGCCATGTCCTACAAAGACTTTTCCTGCTGGAAGCATGTTGGAAGGTATTTTAAAGCAGTGCCAGTTAAGGAGACTCAGCCCATAAGTCAGCATGGAAAGACCATTGGAGTCTTGAATGCAAAATAATTCCCGAAGGATCCTTTTATATTTCACATGACATAGTATTCTTCAGAGTTTCATAGTTCTTTAATCAAATAAAAATATCTCATGTGCATGTAGTGGTGTACATTTTTCACCCGTTCCTCAGGGGCTCCTCCCTGTCCCTCTCAACTGGGCAAACTGGAATTACATATCCCTTACACTTGTCAATTAAGAGAACTCATTATTGACTGCACCTCTTGCTGGTTATTTATGGAGTTGGGAGAGAAAACAAGCATAGGGCCAGGCATGGCTTAAGAGGAAAATTCCCCTCTTTGGAGCCATGGTCAACTTACTTATTGTGATGAAAGACAATAATAATGCTAAAAATGAAACAGACAATGCAGTGCTGACAATGTTCCTGAGAAAGGGATAAAGGATTTGAAAAAGTTCTGAAGTATTTTTCAAAGAGGCCACTTTGCCTATGACAGAAAAGACAGAAACGTGGCAACAGTGGTGGTAGCACGCTGGAGCTGGGGAATAACAGCTCACTGCTTAATTCCAGTGTCTGAAAGGGTCATATCACCATCGACTCCATTTCAGCAAATCATCTTCGATGCGAAGCTTGTGCCTGTTTGTTGTTCCTTTCTTAGCAGCAGAAGAGATGCTTCTGAATGTGCACAACTACCCTACACTAATATTTTTTAAAGGCTTTAAGTTTTATGCTCGACATCTTCTCTGCGTGAAGTCCCTTTCTTCAGACAACTCAAGAATACTTTGCAAATATTTTTTTATTGTAATTCTGGTGGCCACAGCATAGGGAGCATTCAGAAGGATGCAGCTCACTGGACTGGAGCGACGGGGAGGGTGGAATTCAGCCCCGAGCACGCTTCACCAGGCCGTGCCCTGCCAAGCTTTCTCCTGCCTTGCCTCTTCAGAATTGCCCTGTGCTGGTGAGCTAAAAGAAAACTGCAGCCCTATCATGGGGGCCAACAACGTGGAAGGACAGTGTGAGAAGCACTTGTCACCATGAATAAACATTGAAATGTATTTTTTTTAAAGTTGATAATTCCACTTTGGCATTTCTGAGCCTGGCACTGGAAGCATCCATCTTGTTAAGAAGTGATGTCATTTGTGACAGTAGTAGTATTAGAAGAGACTGCAAACGAGTTTTCAACCTTCTTTAATAATGATTTAACAATGAAGAAAGTAATCAATATTTTAGGGAAAAATTTTCTACCATACCTTTAGTAGACTCCATTTTTGCCCATACAGAAGCATGTCTACAGATCTGCTGGTGAAAATATCTGAGTGCATGTGTCAAAAATGTACATGGGAAATAATACGCTTGCAACACTTACAGCCGAGCACTGAGTTTATACTGTGAATTCATGAAGTGAATTAAAAATTCCTTTGTCTTTACCCAGTGCCTGATAAAACGAATCCTATCTATCTCTCTGATGAATCAAGAAAATAAATATTATACCTGTTTTCTCTCACATATTCTTGTGTTTAAAAACAGCCAAAAAAAAAGCTGGGGAGTTTTTGAGATAGTGCAATATCTAGTGCAAGGCACCAAAATGTCATTTACTGATAGAATTGGATGACATTTGAATTTCACATCCTGGTCACAAAATGAGATTATGGCGTTCTAAAGTGCTTGGGTAATTGATGTGCAGATGCTTTTTTTAAAAAAAAGTGGATTATCCAAACTGAATGGTTTACAAAGGAAAAAAAAAAAAAGAAAGAAGCTCAGTTGTCTTTGTTTTTAATGCTGATTCATTCCATTGCTATGCCACTAAAACCAGAAGCATTTCAAATAGTTTTGGGTCTTGTTTGTTTGCTTGTATGGCTGAATGAATTGTGTTTACACCATTTCACTCCTACGTAAGAAATATTCTTATAAGATTATTTAATCAGAGAGAAAACTCCTGAAAAGGTAGATGTGGAATCTATGTCTTGTGAGAAATAGACTAATATTTTCTGGACTGGGTAATAATTAGATTAGTCAGTCTTGAATTAGTCAATATTTTAACTGAAAAGTGCTCTGAAGTTTTTAAACCTGAGTCTCTCAAAATTGCTATTCCCCTAAAAAATATTGGTCCTGCAATGCATTCTCTGTATGGCCTCATTTCTCTGAGGTTCTTTTTAATAGATTCCCGACATAGATAAATATTCACATTATTATTTATAGTAAGTCATACTAATGCTAATAGTAGCATAATGAACTTTGGTTGGTTTATAAGAAGCTTAAAAAGAAGCTTAGATGATCTTTTAGATAATTAGAAAATAATTAGGCACAGAATATCCAAAGGGTTGATTTCTAAGGGCCTTGTTTCATGTATGTTCAATTCATTAAGTCGCATTCTCACTTTGAAGTTAATGGGAGTCACTTTCCCTACAGCAGCACAAGATTTGAGCCAAGGTCACGGATGTCACAATACCAATGAATAATTTTGCCATCTTTTATTTCACAAATAAAATCCTTGTCGATGTTTGGCTAGTGAATAATTCGCGGTGATAATGTTAAAATCTTGTTTAGGTCTAGCAAGAATAGTAGCTGCATTTTCATTCTAGAGCACATGTGATAAGCATACCTTTGGAAACCGATGCTCAGCTCACCTGGAGCTAGATTAGGGTCTATTTTTAGTGGTAAGGCAATTGGATTATTCCATGCAGGGGATGCTCTGAACTTGACATCGTACTTAAAACTTCATGTCATACACAATTTTACAAGTGTAAAAGAACCAAATGACTTCTCTTTTTTTATTTTAATTCAGACATTTTCAATCTAGAGGTGTTGTAAAACACAACAAGGGAAGTCAAGATGGCATGGATGGGTTTATGTTGTGGAGGCTGGGAGGGCAGGGACAGGGTGGGACAGGTGCTAGGGAGCTGCTGGAGTCCCCACCTGAGCAGAAAGCCTGGTCCAGAGACCAAGCTGCAGGTGTGCAGTCCTGGGTCAGGCGTGATGGAAAGTGCCACGTGTGACAGGAAAGGGATGAGGCTGTGGGTGGTGCTGTGCACCTCTGTCACTCTGTCCTGCTCAGCTCTGTGAGGAGATAATGGGATCCCTCACCTGCAGGGCAGATGTCAGGTGGAGAAGCATTTCCTAGAGAGTGGCAAGACTTATTAGGGAGGTGGTGAACAGCTTTGAATAGAGCACAGCATGAAATGGAGTCACATTGCAAGGGGCAAAAAGTGAAAATTGTGAAATCCTGACACTGGGACATTTTATTAAATGATATGCTACAGTAAAATCTCTCCCTGTTGGGGGATCTGAGATAGAAGTTGACAGTAACAGTGCCAGAAAGCTAAACATTTCCTTTCCTCTGGTCTTTAGCTCAGATTTGATTAGAAACTAGACCTGTATGAAAAGAACTATGCATTTTCTGACTAACCAATCCTCATACAACAGTAGCTATGACCCTACTAGTCATTCCAGATGTTACTGACTTGGAAGATCTGTGTCTCCACAAAAGGTATGTGAGAGTCTGTACTCCCATCCCTAGTACAAAGCACCAGCCCAAGATTTTTTTGCAGACCAACTCTGAAATCTGTGAAGTAGAGGAAATACTACTTTGGGCATGGTGCAGAGAGACCCTTTCAGGAAGTAGAGAGGTTTAGGCAGGATGTCACAGATACGAAGGCAAATGTTTCAGTTGTCTTTATGGGCATGTTTCCAGTAACTTAAGTGAGTGTCTACATGTATTCTTGCCTTCACAGAAGCAGGCATTGCACCTTTCAGAGAGGATGGTGCAACTGCTGGGAAGAGCAAATAATCCATGCAAGCTTCAGTGTGGTGTCTTTTTCTCCTGCCAATCAATCAGGCTCAGCAGCCAAGCAGGGCGTGTCAGTGCATACCAGGACATCCAGGCTGGGAAGTGAGAAGATTTGGGAAGCTTTGGTCCTCTGTGATCCTGAGGGAGCTCCAGCTTCCCACTGAATAAGAGAGCAATGCCAGGTATAAGGTGTTGTATCAGTGAGCTATTCAAGACATACACAAAAAGAGAATGAAAATAAATCTTGGCTCTCCACATTGGGCCAGTGCAGATATCCAGTCAACTTAACACTAGAGAACAAGGTTCCAGTCAGCTGGAGTCTTATTCTTCTCCTGAAGAGCCCTGAAAAAAAGTTATATTGAAATAAACCTGACCAGAACATATGCCAGAAAAGGTTTTCACTGGAATATATTACTTCCATGACTTGATATCTTCCTGCAAAAAATATCCCAGAGGTCTTCACTAGCTTTCCTACTTTATTTTCTGAATGTGTGAACCCAGATCCTCCCAAAGCTACCCATTTGCCCATGTTCTCTCAGTCTACCAAGCAAAACATTTGCAAAGCACTTTGCTAAACCAGAATTTTTAACAAATTTATCTTCCCTGTGAAATGAAACAACACAATCCTACACCTCAGCGAGCACCCTAGTTTGGAAATTTTCATTTTGAATAAGAAATATTTTAAATATGTAAGCAGGCAAACCATGATGTTTCTATTCTTAATATTTCTATAATGTATGTGTTCTTACAAAGGAAGAGGAGTGGGTTTGAGAAGGAGTATCATCACATAGATCTTGGGCTTCACTGAAGGGCAGAGAACAGGGCAGGGAAGAGAGAGCCACAAGACTGTACAAGTATAGACCATTAGTTACAGGCTGCAACATCCATGATGGGTTCCTGTTGTCTGATTTTGTTGAAGATGTGCTCAGCCTTTGAAAGCCTGAAAAGTAGAGGAGCAAGGGGTGACAAGTGGTTTAACGATTACAGCATGGTACAACCAGGTCACATGTTCTTGGTCCTTGGTCTGACCCATCTCCTGACCTGTTATACAACCGCGAGCAAATTTTTTAACTGTTCCAGCCCAAATCCTGCAGTCTGCACCCAGGTGAAACAGTCCTTGCAATAAAATCCTATCCTGCTGAATGTTTTATGGGTAACCACAACAACATTCTTTCTCTTGCCCACAGCAAGTTCTGGTACCACAGTCCCCTGAGGGACAAGGCTAAATGTGCCACAATTTGGCAACAGGCTGTGACAAAATCAAATCTAACACCAGTGTATAGCAGTGGTGACCCACTTTCACTCTTTATTTTCTCCCCTCCTCTGTGGTTCTCAAAAATCACTTGCCTCTAGCATTGTCACTTCTTTAACTCCCAGCCTAGGAGATCTGCTGTGCCAGAGCACCCCATGACTCAGAGAGATCCAAAAAGCCTGAGCTTAGCAGCATGCCTACTGAACTGAGACAAATAAGATGAGCAGGTCAGTCTGACGAGCTAATCAGAACTCTCCTCTAGGAAAGATTATGCTTCCAGGACATACTCCACATATTGCAGAAAGCATGTGGAATGGTGCCAAGGCAGAGATACCAACTCCAGCATAACCCACGTTCCCTCAGTCTTGCACATCCTCAAGGACAGTTTGTCTTTTGACCTAAAACTACAAACCTTTAGAAATATTAAATATCTTCTCTTCCTTCTTGGTGAGGGAGTGTTTCTTATCCCACCATTTTCTCTGGTCCAAACACTGGGGATTCTGCAGCTGCAAAAAAAAAATATCTCCAAGTGCCCAAAACAGAGTAGGTACAAGACAGGCCCTCTGATATTCCTCAGTTCTCCATGTGAGCCCACAAGGCCTGTATTTGTGACCCCAGTGAGTCTTGGAAGGTTGCTTAGCTATGGCAATAGAACTGAAGTTATTACTCCCTGTCTCAGGCAGGAAGAGCACATGCTGTGACAGAAGAGCTGCAGACGGCACCTATTGAGTCTATACAGCCTCATGAACATCATTCCAACTTCAATTCCAGTAACATTACCTAGACAAACATTCTGAAGCCTGAATCTCATCGTTCCTCTCTCTATTTTTTTCCTTAATCACCCTATGGTGCATTTCTCAGTCTTGAAAGCACAACAGACCTCTGTTGAAAGAGCAAATAAACTGCTGATTTACGCTCCCATGTTTTTGAATCTGAGCTTGTCTTATCTAGATGATACAATGCTTACTGTTTATCAGTAGTCCTGTTCAAATATAAAAACCACAACATATGGGCCAGATGGTGCTATGGGACTGACCCATGGTTCAGATCTAGCAGTGGTCATATCCATTCTGTGCATGGTCTGGCCTTGTGTGGCTTTGGGAAAACGGCACAGAACCGATGAAAAGCAGCCCCCCCCCCCCACTATGGTGCATACTGATCCACATAGTGCTGGTTAACACATGTGTGAACCCCTTTGGAAAAACTAAATTACACAGCCCGTCTAAGAAGAGCCATTAAATGACATAGCAAGATTTTGTTTTTCTTTTCTTCCCTTATGTTTTGCTTAAGAGAACTAGTGCTAAGACTCCATTTCAGAATTTTGGAGATTGCTATTTTGCTTTGGACCACAAGTGAAACAGCCATTTTCAGTTCCACTCTTTATAATTTCTGCACTGGACAGGGCCAGTAAGACTTTGCATACTGATACCCACATGCTTAGGAGAGATCTGTAAGAGTAATGCTGCTCTTATTTGTGATATGGCTTTTTTAAAAAGACTCACCTACCACTGTTCTTTTGTTGTTGTTGCACCAAATTTACATGCAGGTCTAACACTGAAAATAAATAAGCTTGTGTGGCTTGTGTGTGCGTGTGGTGTGTGTAGTGTAGCAGATACTGGGGCAGATCGTCAGCTGGTGTAAATCAGCCTAGGTCCATTGACTTTAATGGAAACTTGCCAACTTACCCCAGCTGAGAATCTGATTATTGTTTTGCAAGTTCTTGCATTAAAGATAAGCATTCACACTCAGCTCTGTTACACTGGTGTAAATTGGAGTAACTTCACTGAAGACTCCGGAGTCTTGTTACATGTACCTTACCTGAAAAGCAGAATTCAGTTCAAAATTTTAATGACAGTTAAAACAATCTTTAACTCTACTATATTGAATCTCTCCCCTTTTCCTTAAAAAAAAATAGAAAAAAGGTAAGAAGAAAAAAATATCAGTCTGTCGTGGAAAATCTCAACTAAATCTTTTTTTTCTCTGACTCTCATTTCCAGGCTTTGTGCAAACAGTTTATTTGATTTGACACCTACTGCACAAAAGGTTGCCCCTTCTGTTCTATCAAAGCTGGTATCAAGAAAAGAGAGAGAAAAATCGCACAGCTGGTAATACAGAGAACCCAAAAATATACAAAGACATACCAGAGGGAATAGTCATCAACATAAAGTGAACAAGCACCCAGACTATTGATTACATGCTGCTCACAGAACACTAGGCATTTCTGCCAACTTCTTTCCACTCTTACGCTGAGCTGCAGACAGCATGTTGTACTTTGCATCATCAGTTTTGATGAATAATGCACTGATAAACACTGCAGCCAATATTCTGGAGGAGCTGAGAAGCCAGATGTCATCTGGACCTCCAATAGTTTTAACCCTGGGTCTCTGACAGATACTGAAATAAACACTAGACATGCACTGCAGAATGGGCGATGCCCAAATGTGAGGTTAGGCACAATATTACACTGGCAGGCATATGAAAAAACGAAGGGACCTTGTAATCCTTTCACTAACAACTTCCCGAGGCACTGAGATAGTGAGAAGGCAGCACCCTGGTGTGAGCTGCTCACTGGAAACACCTGCCAGGTGCAGCATCCCTGTGTGAGCAGAGGTGCCTGGACAAAAGGAATGCCATTATCTGTGTCAGCCTGGCCCTGCAAGACACTGCTGACTCCCCACTGTAGGGACTGAGTGAGGGGCTCAGCAGATTTAGCCCCTTGAGGAAGCAGGATCCTTGTTTGAAACACGGATGAACTCTTCCCGTGGCTGCGGGCTGAGTGTGTTTGGATGTCAGCACGGCAGTCAGCTGGGCACCTTAGTGATACACCACAGTCTTTCTGCTCACAGGCAGCAACACCTAGCAAGGGCTCTCAAGCCCTTAAGCTTTATTTGGTATTTATTTTACCTGCATCCTTAACTGTTTTAAGCAACAGGCCCCTTAGCCCCTCCCAGTAAAGCCAATGCTCAGGGGACCTTGAGACCTGTGAAAGTTTCGTTTCACTGAGTCACAGCAGCACCAGGCTCCATTTAAAATTGCACACAGTTTAGCAATATCAGCAGTGAGATTATGCAGTTTTGGAAGTAAACTATTCTACCCACCCACCTCAATAATCCAAGATCTCAGCATGCCATGTAAGAGTAAAACTTTCTCTTTTTTAATAAATGAGGGGAAAGGCTCTCTCTTTCTCAGAATTACAGTGTAAAGAGCTGATTGCTACCTTGAAATTCTGTTTAAGGAAGATCTACTTATATAAAAAGCCAAATTAGGTTCTCAAAGGCTGAGTGTATGCCTAAGCAATGGAAGAGTGGTTTCTCTCTGCTGGCACTGCAGCACTGCTAGGGTCAGGAAGCCCCCTCATGGTTTGCTCACCAGGAGGAGGGTTGTATTATTTAAAGCATCCTAAATGTTCTGCTTTATTTTACCACCAGAATTTTCCAATAAAAACTGCCTGTCAAAAAAAATATATGTGGCTTAAATATGGAGGTGTTTTACCTCTATTTACGTTCACCATTTTCTTGTGCACCTGAGTAACCATCATTGGCAAATTCTCTGAGACATGCCCACATTGAGGGGAAATCCAAAAATAGGTAAAGTGCTCCTCATAATGCTATTTCTTTTCCATTCAGCTTGTCAAATAATTGAAAAATGTGAAGCATGAATAAGGACCTCTTCAAGGTATGAAACAATCCAAATAGGAAACTGACATGCATGTGAGAAGTGGTTAAAACAAAGTAGTAGATCAGGAAACACTTACATAGATAAGGGGTAAGCTGCAAAAAGGCAGAGGCAGTGACTACAGTGGAATTTCAATTATACTGACATTGATGGGCATAGCAGTAGTGGAGTCATTAAGGATGGATGCATGCTTCTGAGTGCAGTACCAAAGAGGTTTTTTTCGGTTTGAGGAGCAATCAACAAGACCAGGGGCTATTTTGGACTTAGTCCAAGGAAACGAGACTAGGTGAAATGAATAATGTGGAAGATAATAAACCCTTAGGGCTAGGTTATAATATCATCACATTGGAAACACTTCTGAAAATATTTGTGAATGGTCATAAAAGTACAATAATTCTGAGGACAGAATGAGTTGTAGAAAGTTGATTGGAATCAACTGTTTGTGGACAATAATGGAAAAGCATGCAGTATTTAAGAAATGGAGAGACTGCTATTTCTATTCAATTTATTAAAATCCAAGTCAAAATGATAGCAAAAACAAGCTAATGTGGCCTCAAAAAATGTAATAAAGGTATCAAAATGCTTTCCTTATTTAAAAGGCCAGGCATCCTTGAAAAATGGGAAGGTTTGGCAGTTTTAAAATGAATGAGAACAACATCAGGAGAATACCAACAATGAATAATATCCATTAAATATTTCAATCAAGACTGAAGCCAAGTTGTTCAACTGAATGCATGCAATGTAAATGGCAAAGAAGAAGAAGAAAAATAAGAAATAGGATAGTGAAACATGGAGCACTCATTTGTATCTATTTCCACAAATAAAAGGACCAGGTCTCAGCCTTCCATTCTGAGACTAGCTGCCATGGCTGTGCCAGAGAGAACACATGAGTTGGGGCTATTCAGGGAGTATATCCTTAATGAAGCTGCTGGCAGTGGGAAACAAGGTTTACTACTTTCATACAGAAGGGTCTGATCCCACTCTTGTGGTGCTCAAGACCACTTAAAAGTGGATGCATAAGAGTTGGCACAGGGTTTACCCTGGTGATAGGGTGGCTATTCTCACTTGTCGTGACAACATGGAAGAGTCAAGAGGAAGAAGTGCATCTTGATCCATGCAAATTACTCCAAATGGTTAAATGGTCAGAGATGTGGTTCAAGCACACACATTTCATTTCACAGAGATGCAGCCAGGTACTGTGCCTCTCCTCAGATGGCTGCTGCATCCAGGTGATGGGTGCTGTAACCTTTCCCAGTAAGCCAACTCAGCCCTTCCCAGTTTACCTAAGCTTTCTGCTGCCTTTTCTGAGCAACCTGGATCTTCTCCTGAACACCACAGTTTCTCACACCAGAGAGGGCCCTTTTCCTTCTGCGCAGCTAGTGGTGGGAGGGTCAGAGACATATGGATAAGTGTTACCCTGGGAAGGAACAGGAAGATGTTGCCTTATAAGAGACCCAGCAAAGAAATGGACAGACAGCAGATGGATGTGAAAACAGGAGGCTGTGTGGTGGGTAAAGGGGAATGTGCTGAGGGGAATGTGCTGACTCTTCCTGAGGAGAAACAGGGTGCCCTTGGTGAGAGCATGCTGCAGTCAGCAGAGAGCGTGGCCAGGCAGAGCCCGGGCTGGTCGTGCCTGGCTAAACAGCACTTGGTGCCCCTGTAGGGATGTGATGTTCAGCTGGCAGCATCTCCTGCTTCTGCACACAGCCTGTGACAGGGGCTGCTGTTTCTCCCTGGGAAGGAGGTACCAGAGCCTTCTGCCTTCCTTCCCCACAGTCATGTATTTCTCAGCCCACATCACCAGCCAGCCACACCCTGAAGTTAAACTCCAACCTTCTCCAGTATTCAGAAAGGCTGGAATTACTTCTTTCAGTTCAAACTTGCAAAATGGAGAGCTCAAGATGTCAAGGTGCATATTATATCCCAGATTTCAAAGCAGGCCTCATAGCTAGCACCCAAGCTCCAAGACAACTCTCTGATTTTACAACGTGCTTAAGCTGAGGACAAAATGGTGATTTTTCCTCTGCTGCACTTATACCTATCAAACAGACTCAGAATCTAAAAAAACCCCAATTTAATTGTAGGGTTTTTCCGTCACTTACAAATTCAGGCCTCCGCGCTCTCCAAGTGACTTCAGAACAAAAGACTGCCATGTTGTATCAAATATAAATATGAAAAGTAGTTGATTTTGTCCAGTTATACATTGTAGTAATGAACCAAGCACAAATTAAGCTTACCAAGTTCCCAAGTAGATGGGGACCTTTTAGTTTTGTGTTGGGGTGTGAAATGTGTCCAGATATGAGCAAAGATCATTCCTTTGTGTGGTATCCTTCACCCATCTCCTTGGAGACAGAGGATGGCACAGTGTGGAACAAGAGTTTATTGCATGAATCCTCTCCCCCTAAGCCCTTTGGCACCTATCAAGCACTGAGCATCCCCCACCTCTCCCCACAGCCTCCTCTCCCTGCAGCTGCTGCACCACTGATTCAAATGCCTCACTGGAGCTTGCAGGACCCCTACTAGCCTCTACTGTAAGCTGGCCTGAGGAGATGGTTCACACTGTGCTCACAAAACCCACAAAACTCAGTGGAAATTTCAGCCCTGAGATAATGATCCAAATTTCCATGAGCCCATAAAGCAATCTAAAAAATTAGCAGGGAGAGTGCAAGATCATGCATACCTGTGCAGAATTACTTGTCACCTAGGCAGGGAAGCAGAGAGGAGGATGTAAAAGGAGGAGGTTAGTGCAACAGCAGGGCTACATTTCTCTCTCTAGAAAATTCAGAAGTGTGGAGGTACAAACTACTGTTCCCAAAGAAAATGAAAACCTTTGTTTATAAATCTGGAGAAAACAAAAATGGCAGTGATCCATGAGATCCTGGAAACCTCAAATCATGATGTCCTCCTTTTATCAAAGCATCCATATAAATGAGGAACAAAGAAAGGATTGCATAAGTACAGAAACCAGACTGAAATATTATTTTAATTTTTGAAAAATTCTACCATACAGCCTGGCCATGAAGAAGAGCAAGCCCCAGCTTTTGTGGCAGTAGAACCTGCCACATATTTGCCCTGGGTAATGAGCTCAGAGGAGGAGATTTGAAAGAAGACTTTGCATTGTTCGAGGAGGCTCTGGAGCAGAGGGAGGGTGGAATTCCATCTGTTCACTTCCGTGCGGTTCAGTGAGCTGCTTCACTTTTAATGGTTCACTAGGCTGTGACACTTAGCAGAAATTACGGTAAATGTTTTTTAAAACCTTTACATTATCATTTAAGAAGCCGCATGACAAGATCACTGAAAAGCTAACCCTTTGATCTCTGTCTCTTGTGAGGTTTTTTTGTCTGATAATGGAGACAATGTACCATGTGCTATTGAGGCTGGATAATGTGTTGATGTGCATACGTTCACTTTGTCCCTTGTCCTAATGACATTCTCTATGGGGGTTTTTTTATGCCATTGCAAAACTAAGAGCAGATTTTTTGCCCTTATAATCTATAGTCACTTCAGCAGTTCCCATATAGCTCTTGGCACGTTAGGAGAGCTGACAAAGAGCTCAACTTGCACTTATATGCACTCCGGCTCAGATGGGAAGTACCCCATGTTACTGATCAGGTGGAATTCCACTTTGCCTGCTTGAGTGACTCTGTGAACAATGTAAATCATTAAGTAAGTCTTTGAAACAGTGCAGAAAGGTGATGGGGGAAGGGAGCTCTGTATCTGGTGCTCCTTCAATGTAATTTCACAGGAGGACTGTTTATTTTGCATAAACCTTAGAAAAAGACCATGTGGTAGCCAACAAACTCCGTTTGACTTGAACACTGGGACAGGAAATCATGGGAAATGCTTCTACTTTCCTATGTTTAATCAGCATTTAGGACTTTTTTTTCTCTTTACATTTTCTCCTCTCCATCAGAGTTTTCAGCACTTTATTGGTCTTTTCCATCTGGAGAAAAGTCTATGGAGTGCCTGGAAGACTTGGAACAGCCATTTGAATATCTTCACTGCTGTAGAAATTGGCTAGAAGTACCAACAGAAAATCTTTATCCTTTTGCGAAGAAGGGAAACAAGTAAAAATGAAGTCAGGCTCCCCACAGATCCATGGCTCTCAAAGCTCTCTGCTGCCTTTGCCCTAGTCAGGAAAAGGTTTGCAGCTTCTTTAGACAGACAACACTTCCCCATCAACTACACTGCATAGGCAGCATGTCTCAGGCAGCCCAAAAAACAAATATAAGCTACAAATTCCAGACCTTAGAGATCATTTTTATGTTTTCAGACCTTTAAGCATTAAATTTTGATGGCTGTTTTGGTGTTGGGGACAGCTATGTGCAGATTCAGAAACACTTTTTTGCTTTGGTCAGTTTTGTCTGATCCAAGTCATGGGCATGGGTTCACAGCACGAGTTCAAGCCCTCCACTATGTGAAGATATTGCATAGGAAATAGACACCTCTGAGATATGGATTCTGAACTGGGATGGTGTCCACAACACTGGCCTCATTCTGTTCATTTTACCAAGGATCATGGTTGTCAACACACTTTGCAAGTAGGAATTTGGCCATCACAAGGGACAATTCTGCAGCAAAATATAGTTAAATGAACCCAGTGAATTCTTGCTATATCTCTGCTACTTTGTTGACCCTCTTGATTAAAAACAACCATTTTCCTCCTACAAGGGGGAATAGCTCAGAAAAGCAAAAGGCTGCTCAGATCATTAATGAAAAGCCTGATAACTACTTGCTAGGAATAGACAAAGAGAGGTCACCAGAGAGGGAGAACGAAGAGGAAGGAAGGACTGCAGCTGAATATCAGGTGGAAGAGTATGATACTTTGGATAAGCCAGTAACAACGGAAGGGAAGGAAGGAGACTGGCTGGTTGGGATTCCAGCTATGATTGTCCCCTCTAGCTGTTGACTTGAGTAAGGTACTAGTGATCATGAGAATTTGCCTAACATCTAAAAGAGGCACAAACAGATTAAACAGAAGCAAGCAGCTAAATGTTGTATGTTTTGTATTGTTCCCTGCATCACCTCCATGCAGTCCTCTGCCCCTGATCTGAGATTAAGCACACAGCTCAGGAGAATCCAGGCTGGGGAAGTCCCCACACAGCTCTGCTCATAACATGGTTGCTTCTGGCTGTCTCTGATTTATCCCAAGAGGGCACAGAGGCAGCAAGACACCCCCATCTACTCTCCCTCAACTGTGCTGAAATGTAATTTCAAATATTTCTTTCCAAGAAGTCACCAAATCTTTTTTTTCTTCCCCTCTTGGGGATTTGTAAAAGCTTATTTGAACCCCAGTGTCCCTGTGTTGGTGTAGTGGCCAGGGAATGCTTTATTTTACAGAGGGACATGCTGCCTCAAACTAAACGTGGAATCCTTCCTGCAGAAATATCCCTGTCTCATGAAATTGGAAAAACATGGCCAATATAGAGCAAATAAATCTATCTGCATGTGGACTTTGACTGGTATCAAACTGGCTCATTTATTGCCACAACTCTTTGCTGGGAGATTTTTGTTCTGCTGTAGAGCTGCTAAATTCCCCTTGAGTACTATTAGTGTTGCTGCTTTTTATGTCTCTCTCCATGACACTACTCAGTGCAAGTTATAATTAACTCAGAGAAAGTAGAAGGGGATGGACTCTGTCTGTTTAAGGGGAGATGGTTACAGATTGGGAAAAGATAATGCCAAATAACCTTTGAGCTTTCTAGTATCCCCTGAATCTCAATTATTTTTAGACTTCACCTTTCTACTGAAAGACAGCCAAAAAAAGCCTGTTGTCTGCTGCAAACTACAGCAATCAGCAACGATTGTCAAGGCTGAGGGAGGACTTGAATAACTTGACTTGTAAGACCTTTGTACTGGCCTTTTGCACAAGACCAGCTTTTAGCACTGGAGAAACACAGAAGCCACCCCTGGCTGGGACCCTAGTATCAAAGGTGAAAATGTTCCCATTTTCCAGCAACGCTGGACAGTCTGGAGAACAATTTACTGCTTAACTATTAAAGATATAAACACCAAATGCAGGACCTACACTAGGCACACTGAAGTTGAAGAGCTTGTATGCAGCCCTAGGGTGCAAAGGCAGGCTGAGAAAGGGTAGCCCAGAATTTCTGAAGGTGCATGCACATATAGAGGAGCCTAGCAAAGTTTCTTGCATTTCTTAAAGTACTGAATTGTGGAAGTATAAAAGGATAGAAAAAATAGCATACTAGTGATCATATATGCTTTGGACACAGAAATATTTCCCCTGGCAGCAAACAGTGAGTGCTAGCATGGTCTTTGTGCTCAGCTCACAGAATCTTTGGAAGTTGACAAGGAAAAATAAAGTCTCCTTACTGACTTTCACGTCTCTCCTGCAGGTAAATTCAGCCATAAGCAACTTTATACTGCTGAGGAAACTTAACAAGTTCAGCAGGACCACTTTCATGGGCACATGACTCACATGGGCCCCAGGAATGCACATTCACAGTTGAAATAGTTGATACTTTTGAACTATTAAAAAAAGTGAGTTTCTGAACCAAGAAGCAATTTGAATAACTAGTGTGCTATTTTGATCTGCATTCTAATTTGAAAGCTCATCATTATTTACATGATAAATATAAATGGTGCATTTGGAGTTGTTATAGTCCATCATGTAAATCCGTATTTAAGCATTATGAAAAAGAGGATTTGTGACTCAGTAGATCATATTAGCTCTAGGGCAGTTATTCCTGTTGATCAAATCTATTTTCTTACTGCCCAATGTGCATCAAGTCCATGTGATAAAAAATCTTTATGACATATTTACTGCTGTGTGAAATGATGTGGTCATTTTTAATTCCTTTGATTTTTTCCTATAACATTCTAAGCAGCCTGGCATTCCCAGAGGAGAACAGCAGTCTTACTCTAGCTGGCCCTACTTTAATCTCAGTTAGATGACCATAAATGATGAGATGCCATAAGTTTAACAAAGATTCCTAGAAATATTTTACACCTCACCCGATAACACCTGTGATGCCTTCTTCACAGAAAAAAAACCATGCCCATTCCATATATTCCTTTCCCAACCAGAAAACATCAAGTGTATACTCTCATTTCCCTTGGTTTGTGCCATCATCCAGACTTGTTCACCCCAATAGCCTGGTAGCACTCAGAGCTGGTCTCCTTGCCCTGCCACTGTTTCACTAAACTGACTCAGAAGAAATGAGCTTGGCCATCTCCTGTCACCACTGATCCCTGGGGCACTGTGCTCTCCTGCCAACACTGACTCTACAGCAGTGGCTCTCACAACCACTGGGTCTGCACTTCTAGAGGAATAGGCAGTCAAGAGGCACACCCATTTTCCTTCTGTTCCTCCCAGGCAGGCAGATGAAGGTATTTCCCACATGCTGGAAAATCTCTGCAGCTGGTGCTGAAGGGAGGGACAATCTCTTCTAGCTGATGCACAGCACTGCACGCTTTCCTTGCTTCATGCTGGGCCAAAAAGACCAATTTCATTCTTCTTGCTGCTACTGTCTATGTGGCATCAAATACATGTGCATTCAGAGAAGGCTTTCAGTGTAAACCAGAGAGATCAGCTTTAGCATTTGACCATTCCTTCTTGTTTCCACCTTAAGGGCAATCAGAAAATACCTGCAATTACTGTGACTTTATTTATATGGCACAAAGCTTTTAGGGACCGTTAATGAGTTAATGTTTTTAGGATAATCTTAACTGCCATCATTTTGTGTACACTGTCCTTTCATGCTTGAAGGGGGAACAGAGCTGATTTTTTTCCCCTCAGTCTCCTGCAGCAGGACCCTCTGCTCTTTCCATTGTCTCCAGTTTAAAGTTTAAAGTTTAAGCCTTGTTTTGCAGACTAAGGGATAACAAACTTCAGTCCAGATCATCAAAGGTTTCTAGAAACCTACACACTTCAGAAGTCCAATGCTTTGTTGTTTAAATTTGGATTATCTTCACAAAGCCCCAGTGGTTGTTGCTGACAGCCAAAGCTTGTACAGGACCCTCAGAAATCCTGTTTCCATCTGATATGAGCACAGCAAGCAGTGGGGCCACACCCCGTGCACCCCTGAGCATTTTGACCTTCTTGAATAAAATCTGAAGCATTCTGAAGCTGGGAAATGGGTCAGAGGACAGAGAAGAAAGATGGAAAAGGTAAAACAAATGAAATGTTAGAATAAGGGCAACATTTTGATTAGCAGATGTCTGGTATTCCCACAGTGTTGTTACCTTTGTTTAAATATTTGAGTAATCACTCTTAGTTTAATAAACAAAACAGATGCAAAATCTGCAGCTAAGTGTTAGGAGTGCATGTCAAGGCACAACAGGCAACCTCCATTTCCACTGGGACTGTGTTTTTTGGTCCAGGATGGGAGAATTGTTGTTAAAACTGTTCCCAGATTATATCCCACTGGCCCTGATTACCTTGATGTTGGGAAAATGTCTCAAGGGACGTAAATTGCCTGGAATCATTTGCAACAGCTGCCAGCAACTGCAATTCTATGTTATTACAAAAGCTATCTCCCTTCCTGGGAATTTGATTTGCAAAAATAGAAGAATTAATAGAAATAGAAAGAAAGCTTTTTAAATCAGTTTCCAAAACCAGGCACCCTTTTTGACACAAGTATCCCTTATACTCTCAAATGGGAATAATTATAGAAATGACTGTCACAAGATGGTACCTGCTTTTGAAAAATAAATCTCTCCCTTAAATTTAGGCAGACTCGAGTCAATATTTCTTGCAGAAGAAATCTCTCTTTTAAGCTCAGTATATTTTCTGGAACAATGGATATTGAATTGTGTCTGTTAATATAATCACTTGACATCTACCATTTTGTATATTTCGTGTTCCAATGAAACCTTCTCTGTATTGCTAATGAAATAATTTTTTTATGTTCTCAATAATCATTATTCTCTTTAATGAAAAGTTAGGGCAGATCTTTCAGTCCTTACATGTGGGAATAATTTCTACCCTCACATTGCTTTCTTGAGTTGCTTAAACAGACTTGAGTGAATTAAAGTTTTGTAGGGATGGCTTGTTCATAACTTAAGTGCTAATTGACATCTATTTCAGAACATGACATTCTGGAATAAACCCTACTGCAAGACATTATTGCAATTACGGTTTTTATAACAATTAGTGTAATTATGTTTGGGATAGTAACTAGTATGTCACTGCAGAGGAATGTAAGGCAATGTCTCCTATCAGCTGCCTTTGAAAGTTTCACTGTCAGAGACAGTGAGAAAGATGTGTCCTGAGTCACATAGAACATCTCCCACGAATATAGTGAAACGAAAGGAGACACAAGACTTCTGTCCATTCATTTTGAGGAAGATCTAATTCTAGTGCTTGGAAATTTCAGAGTTCTGTTATCACAGATGAAACAAATTGCTTCACTTCCATGCCTTTGCATCAGGATAGAGTGGTCAGTATGATGAGTGATTGAATAGATAGAGTGAGCCACTGGTACTTTATTCCTATCCCCTGCTCTGCCTCCTCTCTAACACCCAGGTAACTGTCAGAAGGGGACCCAGCTATTACAGATGACAAGGGGTAAATGCCTTCATGTTGTCCTCCAAAGGTTAAGGTTTACCAACCCCAGTTGGAAGCCACAATCTCCAATAACCATTAATCCACTAAACTCCAGTATGAGTGAACATATTTATGGCTGCAGTCACTAAAGGGTGAAATAAAGATTAGTTTTTAGTTAGGAACGCAAAGCTTTTTAGATCAATACAGACCCACTGCTGAAATCAATCTAAAGTTTGGAATTTTTAAGTAAAGATTTACTGGGCTTCCTTGTACAGTTAATTTTCCAAAGGGAGAATAGTCTCAGCAATGTTACATAGTAATCAAATTGAGTAAACACTAGTCAGTTCGTAAACTGACCTCAGTTATGCGCATAGCAAATGAGTGTACAGCAATAAAAATACCCATAATGTGGACAGTAAACTTGCCAATAAACAGGTAAAGCCAAAATGCACATATAGACTAACATGATAAAATATTAGTAGCTACATTTGCCTATTTGAAAACATAAATAATCAATAGACATTAATAATGAAGTTGTTCATGCATTTCTTTATTACTATGCATATTAAGTGTTTCAATTATTTCTACTTAGTTTGATAGATAAATGTATATGTACATTTTGTGCCTTGAAAAGAACATAGGATTACTCTTCAAAACAACAGCTACTGTTTAGATGAAAGAACAAGTGGACTGGAAATACACAGCTTGTTATACCCCTCTGCTGTTCATGTTTGATGCATGTATACAATTTATTATGCAATTTCTTGAGATTTGACAAAGTAATTGTCTGGTAAACCATAGCTTTAATGATGGTTTTTCTGCTTCAGACAAAAGGTCTGAAGGTAGTGTAGGAAAATGATTTAATAGATCAGTGTCTATAAATGCTGTTAATGTGTATTATATATATATATATATTTATATTTTTATATATATATATATATATTTGCAATGGTAACTCAAGTTATTTTCTGAGTTACCGCACAATATGTTGTGAGATTCCATGTGGTAAATTCATTTTTGTCATCAGAGCTACTGCATGAAATCTTGTATGTTGAGCTGTAACTTCCAAAATAACTCAGGTCACTGCCCTAGTTTTAGTCTGGGTGTCTGTCACCGGGAGTCCTTGACAGTGGACCTGAGGCTGTGAAAATGCCTGGATGTTACAATAGTGCCACGGTGGCTTAAAAAAGATAAAATTTCCATTGTTAACCCGATTTTAAAGGGTTTGTCATTTGGCACTTAAAATCCATTAGGTCTGAAACCAAAGCCAAGGAGCAATAAATAAATTTCCTTTTAATCTGGTTCTTTTTTAATCATCATCATAGCTATTCTTGAGACAAGCAGCAGAGAAATCCCAAGTTTTTATTATTTCGAACAGTTTTGCAATCTTTTGTAATTAAAATATGTCTAATTTGAAAAAAAATAATTAATTTCTCAGCAAAAGGATGCTATTAATTCTGCTTGTCTCTCAGTTTTATCATAGGTAAAATAGCAGTGGGCCAGATTCACAGTTTGTGTGAGTAGCCAGTGGGTCCACCAGGACTGTCCCTTTATATCAGCAACGAACAATGTCTGCTGAAGTGCTGTATCCAAATGAAGTTAAAATGGAAGCCTTTTCTTGTTTTTTTCCAGTGTTATTTCTCATCCCTAGAATTTTTAGAATGCTTATTTATATCTTGGTGTAAATGAATAGGAGGCATTGGGCAGACAGGAAGATGTTATCTTGTGAGCAATAGGTACCTGAAAATCACCCAGGCAACTTGAGTCTAAGGGAAAAAAAAGATTCAAATCTCATGACTGGGCTCCAACACCAAATATTGCTTTGTTTTATTTCATCACCATTTTTTAGAATTAATGATATCTCTGTTCACACCCACTTTTTTAACCTTCAGTACAGGGCTCATGAATGAGCTTGTTAATATCTGAGAAAACCACAGTCTCCTCTACATCCTCTGGTACAAGAGAAATAGACCTGCTGTTGATTTCCTCACTTTTCCCATTTAACATTATGGAAATCTTTAAAAAGGTGCAGGGGAACAATTTCCAGCTGTGAATGGCTGGCATATCCTTCCTGACAAAGAAGAAAGCAGATGATCTGCTTGTATTCCAAGGCAATGTCACTCAGAGCCAAATAAAAGGATATTTTTATTATGTGAACTAAGTGCTGGGCTGAACGAGCTGGCTGGTGACACACAGAGCCCTGCCAGCCTTTCAGTGATGACTTCTTTTTGGTTTCTACTGCTTGGGCCAGATTTGAACCAGAGAGAGCTGGACACAACTTCCCACTTTGCTGAGAAGCAGAGAAACACCTAGACAAAGGAAAGGCATTCTTTTCCTTCTCATAATTCCCACCCCACCAATCACCCCCCCAATTATCTGATATCAAATTTATATAATCCCTGACAAAAAAAAAAACAAAAAACCACCAAACAACAACAACAGAAAAACTAAGTGGTATTTTTACAATGCTACATCAGCCTCAGGGGTAGCTCTTCTGCAGTTGGACCTGGTGGAAACAAGACAGAGGACTTGTTTATCTGGGTAGCTAGTTGGGTTAAGTTGGAGCCACTGGTGTATTTCACCAAAATCCCCTCACCAGCTAGTGAGGGACAACACCAGTTAGGGGAATAATGCTTGACCTTCATTGACTACATAAAGTTAAAGATTACCTGGTTTTAATCTCATGCAGCCCTGTCTCTATGTTTTGTGTAGAATACAAGAATACAATTTGGGGAAGGGGGGAAGCAGCACATTCACTGTTTCCCAGTGGTGCTAAGTCTGGTTCCTGAGAAAGCAATGACACATGATCTCCACAGAGAGATCAAGAGAGATCACCTTCTTCCCCTCTGCAGCAGAACAGGACTGTACTATTGAAGCACAGTCCTAGTCTACAAGCCACCAGGTCACAAGGTGCTCTGTCTTGTCTTAGAAAAATGGAGAAAACCAAGTGGAAGCCATTAGTCTTTGCTCACCTTTCCTTTTATTTTTTACACATATGCCCCCAAAATTGTTAATGAATAAGCATCTCAGTGGTCAAAGCTAACGCTACAATTTATTCTATGTCATTATTTCCACATGAGGGACTGGACATCCAGTGAGTCCTCTCTGCCACATCCAGGGGAAGAAGACAATCCTGGGACACTTAAAATGGAGCACTACAGGAAAGATTTCTGTCCCCAGAGCACTTAGACTGACGGAGAACAAAATTCTTTGTCAGCAGATTTTGCTTGAAAGGGGTTTAAAAAAATTTTTGCAACTCCTCTCTCCCTTAAAAATTGATAGTGCTCTCTTGGGACTTATGAGAGTCACAATAAACCTATGGATTATATATTTCTTCAGTAGAAAAATGTACTCTAGCCACTGCAAGCATTGCTCTGAAGCTTGCCCTTTCCCCCATGTGTCTCAAAATGCTGCCTTAAGAAACCAAGCAACTGGGATGTAACACTTACAAAGCCTGACTGTGACTTTCAAGAAATCAGCAGTGTCACTTGCCACCAGCATATCCCCCTCTTAGTTTTGAAATGAGTCCTGCATGCACCGAGCTGGGAAAACTCAGCCAAACTGACTGGCAAATGCAGACACATATCCCACTACAGAAAGGCATTCTCTTTCAAGAGAGTACTTAAGAATATGGTTTAAGAAATGCTTAAATGCTTTCCTGAACAGAAATGGACTTAAGCACGAGAGAGTATCCCTTAATTGAGAGTACAGTGCAGACACAATCACTAAAGCTCGTATTATATGCCTGAAAATCAAGTCCCAGAGCGTAAGCTTTTCCAAGTGATGGTTAGAGGGTTCCTAGTTGTAGCATGGTTCTGTACAGAAGGATTTGCTTAATCCACCTTGCTTTTAGATTGCAATTTCCCCAAGCTTAGCTGCTTCTTTTAACAGTTCTGAGTTCTGCCTCCCCCCCTCAAGTTGTTTTAATAACTCTTTCAGAGGAAATACCTTATATTTTGATATCTCAGAAGCTGGTTTTCTACAAACTTTATTCGTGTCATCTTGATTGCACAGCATTGCATTAAATGACTTTTCTTTTAACGTCGTTTACTCTGTTGCCTTTTTGTGGACTATGAGGGAGGGAACAACTTGCTTTTCGTTCCTCTTAGGAGCACTCATTTAGGGTACTATGTAGCAGCACCCAGTCCACCCCCATTAGAGTTTTGGGTAAACAGGGCAAAAGTCTGAATATTTAATGGTATTATGACTATATGTTACAGTAAATTTTCTGGGTTTTATACCTTCAGGCACAGAAACAGTGCTTCACAAAATATCTGTGAGTGTAAATAGAACCAATCAGTAGTCCTGGAGGAATCTCAAAGCACTAGGCAAGCATGGATTAACCAGGGCACCTCACAGGAAAGAGGATGCCTGTGACACCTCAGGACCCAGTTGTGCCAGTCTCTACAGTCACACAGTGGCAGTAGCCACTGGCATCACAATTGTGATAGTAAACATTCAGAAATACCCAGCTGGGTGTGAAGCTGGGCAGATGTGCTCAGCAGGGCTGAGGAACCACAAGCTGGGACAGGCTTGGACTGCACTAATGAAAACCCTTTTTAGCATTTGTTAACTGAAGCACAGAGATATTAAAGAACTCACCTGGGTCAAGGTTGTTACATCTATATTATTAGACTCAAGACAACTTTTTATTGTCTTGCCCTCCCAGCTCCTTGCAGTGCCTCACATCTCCTTGGTTTCAGGGAAAGGGTTTCCTCAGAGAACAACAAGGCACTCAGGAGCTTTGGATGGTTCCCATGTGCTAAAGTGAAGTGTGCAAGCCAGCATAAGTACAGTCACTGTGTGCCAGTGGTAGGAATCCAGACTCATGGGTCTAACAACCACCACCACGGCCTCCTGAAATCCTCCACTCCTGCCCTACTCCTACACTGACACTGCCAGGGATGAAGTGAGTAGTTAATCTGTACTCCAGGAGTAGTGCACTGGGATGCCAGGTCTGCCTTCAGAAGTGTGAGTTTACAGACTGCCACATCAGAAGCTCCAGGGTGGATTATACAACAAGGTTCAGCAGGAGTAGCAATGCCATTGGGAACTGCCACTACTGCTCTTGTTCATCTGTTTGTGCAGAACCTGTACCTAAAAGGGACCTGTGTGCTCAGATCTGTGCAAACAACTAGCACAGCTTGCTGTCCAACAAAAACAACCCAGCCCACCTGTAGCCTTTACCTTTCTGGAAGGCCCTTGGAAAAAACTTTCTTTTCCTGTGGTGGTAGATCCCATCCACATCTAGGTGGCTCTGGTGAGTGCCAGAATCTCTGTTCTACCATTTGAAATGCAACAGTGGCAGAAATGCAGGCTGTTGAGAGAGTTCAGCAAGCCATTTGACTTGCACAAAAGACAAATTCTGTGCCCCAGAGAGGGGAGGCAGCTGAAGCTCTGTTTCTGACAGCAATCTCAATGACAAAAGGGCAGGTGCTCAGAATTGACACTTATTTCAGTTCTTAATAATAAAGATACTGTGCATGTAACTTGATTTTGACATGTATCAGGATACCAGTATATATCACAACAAAACATACAAAATTCCCCATAAAACATCAGTTGTGCAGAGATATATTTTTTATTACAAGCAGAGACAATAAAAGCATTCAAAATTTCTTTTTTTTATAAAATTAATCTTACTGAAATGTATTTTGCTTGTATATTTACTGAGTTTGTTCTCTAGGATTTCAATGACTATTATCCTGCCTTGATAAAAGCTTCTTCTGCACCAGGACCTCTTCCTTTAATGGCAAGATGTGATTTGGATCTTGTAGTATTGACCTCCCCATCACGAGCCTCTGCAATCAGACTTTGGTAAACTGAGGAATCTGCAGGGATGGAAAGAGCTGAGGAAAAGGATGACGACCAAAAGCACAACATCCTCAAACCTCTGGCTTTTAAAAGATGAAAGCATGTGCCACTGCCCACTGTTCTTTGGAAATCCAGTTTAGGAACAGATCCCTATAGCTATGATAGAGAAGGCTTCAGGGTTCTTACATATTTAGTGCCTCAGGGGAGAGGGTCTTTGCTCCCAGTGGTTCCTCTGAAGTCTGTGACTGTTTTAGATATATAAATTAAAGATGTGAAGTCCCTGCTTAAACCAAGTGTCAAGTACATCTACTTTTGCTCCAAAGAGAAAAAATAGATAATTTTTACATGATGCAGGTCTGGGAGTAGCAGAAGAAAGCAAGCACATTCTGTCAACAGCTGCCATCTGTAAGAGATGAAACTTTAATTTTCCACTTTGAAATCAAGCACCAAACTTAGAAACTTTGAATTTTCCCTTCAAAATATTTAAGACTGTTTAGAAAATACCATTCCCAGGTCTTTTGGACATATTTCTCCAATGTAATTCATAAGTCACTACAAATTATACACATAAGTTAAGACTGAACTTTATTTCAACCCAAGTTAGTGTAGCAAAGTTAAATAAAAATTAACCAGGTCTTTCCACTAAAGAGCAAAACATACCAGAATGCTAGTCCAAGAAACTTGCTACTAGGATGTATTTTGGCAGCTTACAGTGGTGTGTGTGTGTGACACATCAGTCAGTGCAAACTAATAAAAAACCCCATGGGGTTTATTTACAGCCATTATGGCAGCAAAGTTCAGCATAAAAAGTGGGATATAAAAATCATTCTTCCCATCTACTACAGTTGGGAGACAACTCA